>JAWPHD010001527.1:0-314360 GCA_037043455.1 Cyrtodaria siliqua | reverse complement strand
ACAGGAAACTGCACTAAAAAAAGTTTTTTAAAGAAAAAAGATTAGCACTCTTTAATACAGAACTACTTTCGACTGCACCAGGCGAGCACATCCGGCTGATTTAGTGGAATATAACCTTTAATGGAATATTTTGCGTCATGTTTTTTTAATTAAACTGGTCGATTCAATCCAACAACTTAATAAAAGAACATCTGGACTTGTTTCGCAATGCCGAATGACTTTGCCTTGAAATTATTGCGATTTACCTGCGCTTGACCGTGCACTAAATAGAGTCGATTTTGTCGCAAAATTAAGAAATAATAAAAAATGGAATATCTCAGCAACCGTTTCAATTAATTATGTACGAATAGGACTTGAATAGGGATATCTTTATTTACTCTGTTTCCGTTTTTTGAGATGACAGTAGGGTAAGAGTGAGGTTTAGTGCAACCTAGAATCTGGTTTAAAACCCCAAGCGTCATTTTTGCCACTGACCGTTTGAAGACGGTAGCCCTATTGTCAACCATGTCGTGATTGTGATGTTTTATCTTGATTTTTATTCACCTTTAAGTTTGTTCTTTGTTTCTGTGTGTGTTTGTGGTTGACTGTCGTGCTTGAATGCTACTTTTTCCTGTTCGATTTTTATATCTACTTGCAATTTTAAAGAACAGGGAAACATCATAAATTTTAGACACTCGCAACCTGATACGGCTCATACGGTAGACCAGGAAAAAATAATTATAATTGTAAAACATGAACAAACCGGTAGTTTTGTTTAAATGAAATCTCTAACCAATGATATCTTACATAATCGACAACGTTATATTTAAATGTCAGCCTCATTTACCTAATGAAATATATGGTGAATATACGGTATCTGGTAAATAGAACGATAGGAATTACCCTATTTACAAACCGACACACCACGCATTTCCATTTCTTTATCCTTTTTAAACACACGGTAGCTTGGAACACTCATTTTGATATATTACGAAACAATTTTAATCTTTTTATTGTGGTCCTGATTATACTTGTACAATATGTATCCTTTTCGATTTATTTTTTTCATTCAAATGATGGTTTTCCGCTCATTATCAATATATTTAATGTGATAGCAACCCAGTTTTTTTTTTGTTGTTTTTTTGAAAATATGTGGATATCCACCTATACGACTACTATAAAAGTCGCACGTTTCCTGCTCAAAAAACAAGTATGAAAGGAGAAATTTTGAAATCGTCGAGCAAAATAAAAACAAAAAATATTGCAGTCTCGGTTTGATTGAGACTCTCCATGAACGGTAGTGAAAAGTGCTTGCTACCGTTCACGCCCTCTAGCACCGGGTTGGGCAGAAATCAATTATTTAAATGCCATTAGTACTTTGACATGCTGACAGGTTCTTCAAAGTGAAAGCAAAATCCTAATTGACTGGGTTTGAAAGCAAATCCTGATAAATTCCAGGCTATTGCTGTAGGGAAGAAGACTCGAGATAGAAATCCTGTTTTTAACATTGATAATTGCAATATTACATGTGACGAAGTTGTTAAACTACTGGGTGTAGATATAGATTTTAAACTATCTTTTAACACTCATATTCAAAATATTTGTGAAAAAGCAGGTCAACAATTAAATATTTTACGAAGGATTGGAAAAAAAACTTGTGCAGGCTAAGTCGTCTCACAATATTTCATACTTTTATTCTGTCAAATTTTAACTTCTGTGCATTATCATGGCACTTCTGTACTAATAGAAATACATTATATATTGAGAAAATTCAAGAAAGAGCTCTAATGTTTGTCTACGATGACTGTATAAGCTCATATAAACTGCTTCTAGACAAGGCTAAACTACCGTCATTACATGTCGGGAGAATTCGTAACATGGCAATAGAAACGTTTAAAATACTAAATAAAATGGCTCCCTCAATGCTTACTGACTTAATATGTAAAAGAGATAGCTAATATAACTTTAGATACACAAATATCCTACAGATGCCTTACGTTAAGACGACATCATATGGCAAGAATAGTTTCGGTTTGCCGCCCCATTGTTGTGGAACTCACTACCGGAAGAATATAGAATTGCAACAATTGAATTGAATGTTGTTTAACGGCTCATCAACAAAGTATAGGTCATTTAGAGCCGCCCCAGAGCGAGGGGAAGGATACATAGGATTCCGGGAACCGTGCCCTACTCTTATTATCGAATAGATTCCTATGGTTCTTTAACGTGCTCGGAGGATAGACCGATACACGGGACCGCCCGGTTTACGTCCCCATCCCGGGGCTAAGGGAAAGTGTCTTGCCCAAGAACACACCGACGGAACTCAGTGGCACCACTGTAAATGTCATGCCTGTAATAATAATCACATATACAAGTTACGTGCCACCCCAACAAGGGACGACATACCCTACATGTTTAGACATCTTTAAGTTATACTTTAGCCTTACTGTTGTATTGCTCTAAATTATTTTAAATGGATACAAGTCCTAGGTATTTTTTATTCTTTTATTTTGTATATTATACTGACATATATTCCACGACTGAATGGGTGTGGGGACTGCCCTACCTCATAGCGTTATGTGTGTGTATATTATATTGTCTTGAGCTTGTGATGAACTCAAATATGTTTTTTATTTGTATTTCAATGTGCTTTATCAGGCCATATAATTGTAATTTTTTACTATGCGTTAATAGTGGTGGCAGATAGTGGTGGTAGGGACTGCCCAATCTTCATTGATGCCATTGCTGACTATGAGAGTATATTTAATTGGTACTGTTATGAGAATTTAAACCTGATTTGTATCTATTTTATAGCTATGATTTTAATGTCTCTTATTATACATTAAAATCATATAGTATACTAGATCTTAAGATCAATATTCATATATAGATATATATGAATATTCATGATAACTTCGGCTGCAATAGTTTCAAATGAATTGAATTGAATGTTGTTTAACGGCTCATCAACACAGTATAGGTTATTTAGAGCCGCCCCAGAGAGAGGGGAAGGATACATAGGAATCCGGGAACCTGCCCTACTCTTATTATCGAATAGATTCCTATGGTTCTTTAACGTGCTCGGAGGATAGACCGATACACGGGACCGCCCGGTTTACGTCCCCATCCTACGGACGAGGCTAAGGTAAAGTGTCTTGCCCAAGAACACACCGACGGAACTCAGTGGCACCACGGAGGATTGAACCCGGGGCCTCCGGTTACAAATCCGCCGCGCTACCGACTGCGCTACGCCAGCCCCAATGAGCTTAGGCTAATCATGCGAATGTTGCCACATTGTTTAATATCTATCCTTTCTTACCATAGCTGCTTTTGTATGTGTTATTTATGTGTGCGTATGTTATTCATGTCGGTTCAAAAGCTTATAAATAGCTTATGTTGATTGTTTTATTTGTCTTGACTTGATGTGTTTTTTACATCATTCCATGGCCAGCGGCGTATGGTGTTTATAACAAATCGAGAAAACAATGGGCGAAATAAATAAAATGAATTTAACTAGGAGCAAAGGTTTGAAGCCTACGCATCACAAGGCAGGCAACATATCCTACGGGTGATTAAACAATACTCAGAACCTTTACAGGCTGGAGTAGTGGAACACCTATTTGCAATTTAAATGAGAAACCAAAAGTATTTGAGAATGTACCACCGATATCTGTAAATATCTGGCTCAGCGATCTCCAAAGATCGGAATTAAAAAAACAATTATGATTACAAGCACGGGGATACGTTTTTACCGCCGCCACACTGCACAGGCAACTCTACCGTGCTATATAAAAACAAAAGTATTAAAGGAGAAATTTGGAAATCATGGAGCAAAATAAATTGGAGCAAAATAAATACAAAAATAAGAGACTGTTCATGACGGTAGTGAAAAGTGCTTGCTACCGTTCACGCCCTCTATCCCCGGGTTAAGCAGAACTCAATATTTTAAATGCATTAGTAAAAAACATAGACGACATTCGATGAACATTATATCATTCATTTACTTTCCTATCTTGATGTGTGAAATAAAAACGTTTTATCGGAGTATAAGGAAAACTCAAATGTAAGATCAGGATAAGATCTTAGAATATAATTTATATCATATACGGGTACCTAGGTACCGGTCACCAGTGGGTAATAGATAAATATATAAAATAAAAAAAAAGTCTAGCTTGTAATCTACGTGCTTATAATTTCTTCAACATCAAAACTGTAAGCACATGTTTATTGTGTATTTTTCTAAAAGGAAAAAAACACGACAATCTTTCTGTATATTTTCAAAGGCCAAACTTATTTTGCTGAGACCGACTGATTCAATTAAACCGTATTGAAAAAAACAACGAAAATATTCTTCCTGAAATTGATGTGAAAAAACAACAACATATCTTCAGTTGCATTGCCATCTTTACATAGCACTTTCGCAAAACGTATGTTTAAATGACGCTTAAGGTAACAGTTAAACTTTCTCTGAGGATAAATTAGCTCAAAATTGTCAGCTTCAGTACGCTACCATTCCCCTTCCTAAGCTTAAATTAGCTAATGAATCATATTTAGCTCTAATGACCAAGGGATGGCGAGTTGTCCGCCTTCCGTCGTCTGTCGTCAGTCGTCCGTTAACTTTTACCTCGTTAAGACGATAGTGCCTGCATTTTTCTTCCGATCTTTATCAAACTTCAATAACTTGTTAATATTAATGAAAGCTCGGGCAAGTTTGAAAACCCAGTAAAAACGGAGTTGTGACCCTTGATTTAGTTACAAATGCTATAGTTGTCCTCGTTAAGACAATAGGGCCCTCAATTCTCATCCGATCTTTACCAAACTTTACCAGATTGTTACTATCAATAAAAGCTCGGACAAGTTTGTAAACGAGCCAGATCGGACAAATAACAGCGGAGTTAGGGGCCTTGATTTAGTTAAAAATGCTATAGTTTTCCTCGTTAAGACGATAGGGCCCTCATTTTTCATCCGATCTTTACCAGACTTTACCAGATTATTACTATTAATAAAAGCTAGAAGAAGTGCAAAACGGAGTTATGGTCCTTGATTTAGTTAAAAAATGCTGTATTTTGCCTCGTTAAGACGAAATAGCCTTCATTTGGCCGGTTTTCAATACAATTTTGATGATCAGTACCAAGTCTAGTTGTACATATCGTCACCGTGTTCCGGTTAAATAATTTTGGCGGAGTTATGACCCTTTAAAGATTTTCATACACAGACTGTGTCTGGAATAGTTCTCCTGAACCCCTAGCCGGATTTAAACGAAACTTTTTAGGGATGATCTGTTCCATGTCTAGTTGTTAATATCATCGCCGTGTTCCGATTGAATGATGCTTGGCAGAGTAATGAAAAAATGAACATATCGATGGTGTCACATTTCGCTTGAAAATCAAGATCTTTCAACTTGATGAATGTGTTTTGTAGGTTTGTTACATCTGGCTCAGGTTGTCTTTTGAGTAGAACTGTACAAGTGTACGCTGTGTGTTTTCGATTTGAGGAACGGGCAAATTTACACTACAAATACAACGAAGGAATTCAGTCGTTTTTATTAATTTGCGACGGTAAATGGTTCCATCTTCAGTAAATTAGTAAAAAAAAAAAAGAAAAAAAGGAAAACATCGGAAACGTGCCTTTGTAACAGTAAAAAACACAATGAACGGTCATATTTAGTCATATTGTCTTCTGACCGTTCCAAGTCGGCAACCCAGTCTTCACCACTCTTTGCGTTGTGTATTGTCCTTTTCATTGTATAGTTAATTTGCTCTTTGTTTGTGGTACAGTGCCGATCTACGCATCCATTGCGTTTGTGTGATATGATTTCTATAGGACCATCTTTCTCATTTTACTAAAGATGGTACAGACATAAATAACTGAAAACGGCCTTCATTTAGTGATTTTAAGGGAATTGCATTTTGTCATAGTACCTTTTCCCTTGCTGTATGAGATATTCGTCTTTCTTTCTAACTTCAGTGTCATTAAGTGTTTTAGGAATCCATTTCTCACGAATTGCGGGGAGAATTGATCGCGTATTAAAGAAACTAACCCGCCAAATAATGGCAAAGGACTAGGTATGATAAGGGCCCATTTTGGCCCCTATTTAAATTTTAATGAAATATGCATAGATGTTTTTCAAAATACCTATATTTTAATAAATAAGGAAAACTAAAATGTTGGCTTTTCTCATTTTTCAAAAAATAAGATGTTTTCATCGCATGTATGTTTTTTTAAGAAATTACTTAAAATAGGGGTGTATAGGAAGAAAAATGCAAGCACTCTTGCTCTCATTGTTGTTTTTAATAATGTTTGTACTTTAAAATTGTTTGGTTATAAATTATAAATAATTACACTATCAAGTTTTACCGTATTAAAACACAATATATGAATTATAAGGGAGATAACTCTGTTTCAGTCTTGACTTTAACCAAAACTGCGACTTTTCTCAATGCTAACCTATTTTTGTTAACATTGCAGAAATACTTGTTGTGAATTCTTATTATTTGATATAAGTATTTATAAACATTTGTTGGCTGGTGTGAACGTAAGGTGTAAATGTCTTATATTATTGCCAGTAACCATGGCAACAGTAGTTTAAATGAGTTTTTTTCACCAAATATTCATTTTTCTTCAAAATGTTCATTTCTTTTTTTGTTTAGAAGCGATGGTTTTATTTCAGATATGTATCGAGTTGTCCTTGTTGTATTCATACTTAGTTGATATCATTTCATTGTTACCATGACAACAGGCAGTCTAAATAATTTCCTTAAAAGTAGCAACTTTTTTTTAATAGTTTCGAAAAACTGATTCTCCGTTAAGAAATCTTTATCTACATAAGTTTTAGGTGATACTAATTTTCATTGCTGTTTATAAAATAACAGTATGCGTAACCATGGCAACAGTACGCATTCACAATCTGCAATGCTGTTTTTGAAAATTGTAATATATTATTTAAAGGGACACAAGGCAATCTTTAATCAATTATCAGCGTCTCGATTTATTTAACCAGTATCATTTTGACCTGAACCCTGCTTGGATATAATTAAACAAAACAATGAGTTTTCGTCTTATGCTACCGTATGTTTACATATATTACCAGTGCAATATATTCAACAGTTAAAATATATGAAAACCAAATCGCTTTAAAGGGAGTACATCAGGCTTTTCAAAGGGGTCTAGGGGTCAGACTTTAAATAGACAAATAATGATATTTTTTATTTTAAAGCGCCTAAACATAATGAATGATCCTAAAAATGACCCCTTAGTTACAAGGAAATTCATTCTGTACAGTAATACGTGCTATCCTAGGTTACGCACCAGGGTTAATTTCCGATTCCGTCCTAGCTATATGGTGTATTCGAAGTTTAAACATTAACAATATGGTTCCAACATCATATTTTGATGGATATAAGTGTTTTATCATGAATTGGAACATTTTTATAATTTAAGATATTTCTAGAAAAATCATGATGTACTCCCTTTAATTAATATTAATGATTGGCAAATGCAAGTTGCGTAGAAAAACTAATGGGACGCCACGAAACCTGATTGCGATACTGAAACATTTGTGACTCCGTGGTCGAGGGGTTAAACCTCACTTGTCACCGCTGCGAGTTCGAATCCCACTGGGATCTTTTTTGAAAAAGTGTTGACTCTTACGGATGGTGGTAGGTAAACAGTACTGGTTCTACACAAGAACAATTGGGTGGTCTGCCTCCGCCACACAAACAAATCGACTGTCATGTATGGCCTAAAGTGTGCTATAGAAGATGTAAAACACGATTCAAACAAATCAAAAATTTAAAAAAATAAGTTATTTGACTTAGATATGCAAATGTGTTCATTTTTTTTGTTTTTAACTTATTTGTCCCATTGAGGACATGGTAAAACCTCATAAAAGATCAATAGGGATCATCAGACAACACCATGTATACATACTTGTACTATGAGCTTGAGATGTTTAGCCAAACACATTCAAGTATATGCCAATAATAAAAATATTTATGCCTGACATTATATGAAACAATAATTAATATGTTAATTACAAAAGTCCCCCTAACATAAAACCATGTTGCATAGGCTATATTAAGTGATTATTAGGCAACAGGTTTATACTTCAAGTCTTACCTATGATTTACACTTGACCATTTACAATATATCCAGAAGGAATACATATTGCCTGATATCATGGAGAAAAACAACAAACAAGACAATGTGGTTCAGCTAATACATTTTTTTTTATATATTTTTTTTTTAAATTAACATAACTATGATGGTATACTCCACCAAAAAAAGTATGTATTATATCACAATTAGCTTTCAAATTGCCCTTGTTGAGTTCATACATGTAGGTTCATAGTCAATAGTTGCACTGTGCACTTGCTTATTTTTGACAGGTCTTGTAGAATTCTGTCCAAAAGGAGGCCTGTAGTTCACTGGACTGGTCCTCCATTGAAATATTCTGCAATAATCTTCATGTTGTTTCCTGTTGGAAATGTATAAAAAAAGTGCTGCATATAAAACATAAACTGCAATGAAAGCACCAAGAGAACCACCATTTTATGTAGTGCATATACAAATATTCCAGCTGTGAACAATATCATAACACAATAAATCATGAATACAAGCCCACCTGTGTTCAGATTCAAAGGTGTTATAATGAAAACACTTGGAGGTTGTTGAAAACAACATCAATTTTTAAAGTAATCTGATTAAAAGGCCATCACATGCCAAAATGGATTAGAAATCATTAGAATATGACTAAGTTGGCCTATTATTTTATTTTCATAGTCACCTTTTTCTATTTAACCAATTTAGTACATTTATTTGGCTCAATTATATGCATTTATATGCACATACTAAAAAAATAAAACATCTTTACACCCTACAATACATGGAAAACATATAAATATAGTGATTTATATGACATCATACTAATAACATACAAACATAGAACTTACAGTATTTCCAAATACATGTAGTCATAACACTTGCCACAGCAACACTGACCATGCATTCACCAACACAGCACACTGAAAATTAAATTGCACATTTGTTTTACATAAAAAAAATACACAATATATTAATTCATATGTGAAATAATTTACTGTACTAAACGGTGTTATATTTCATTATTATTCTTATAAAATTGAAAACATTACTCCTTTACACTTTTATAATCATGTACACCATTGGTGAACATTTCAATCCATTTCATTCTTTTGAGAAAATATATGAAGAGTTTTTTTCTCTGACACATGACACACTGATCTCAATATACTGTTTGTACCCAGGTGTAACCCTGACATGCAAGTTTTTCTACTGTAGTCTGTTTATAAATAAACATATTTATAGATTCAAATAAGTTGAAAACTAACTTTAAAAAATTAAAAATACTTGAATTAAAAGCTAAACTGCATACCGGTTGTTCATCAAAGAAGACAAGATCATGTCACCATGATATTTCCAAGACCATGTCACAATTCTTACAACTTACACATGCTCAGAAACTGAAAAAAAACACACAAACTTGTCATAACATACTTATTTAAGGTTAAATAAAAAAACAATGTATATAAAGCAAATATTATTTTTTGAATATGACTTGAATTTGGGACACTACATCATGAACATTGTGAGTGTAATGCATATCAATTTATCACTTGAAATGATGTGTTTGTGTTATTCACTAAAAAGAAGTAAATAGCAATATTCCAAATACCAAATCAGACACCTGATGTTTTATTGCTTAACACTGGATATTGTAATTATAGTCAAATATGAATTGAATTATTACTAAAAGCTCATCAAAACCATTGTCTTGGGATATTTAGAGCTGAACCAGAGACATGGGAAGGATAGGAATTTAGGAAGTTGGGAACCGTGCCCCAACTATTACTATCAGATAGAATTGAATTGGGTTTTAAGGCACTATCAGATAGATTCATATATATGTATACGTGTTTCGCGGATACATGGTATTGATAATTTATTAATATTTTCCATTTTAACTGATTCTGATAACGGAATTGTCATGCCCTTAGGCACAGAGATGATACCCACTGGCACCATTGAGACTGGAACCACTGATTGCTGGGTTATTAACATTTTACCCGACCCCCGCAAAAAAACAACCTCTGGCAAGCATAGTTTAAACTACCGGTATAATTGCAGAAATTTAAGGGTTTGTCACTTGGTGTGGGGAGTGAAGTGGGTGGAATATATGCCTCATCTGTGGTCGAGAGGGTAAAGACGTTACGTTTGAAAACTTCTCGGCTCTCACCACTGTGGGTTCAGATTAGACAAGGATGCGCGTATCATGGATGTACAACAAATATGAATGTCTGTCAGACAGGGTCTGTGCTTTGCACAAGTTTTCAATAAAGTTGGTGAGTATATAAATATCCCTTTAAATGAAAACCTACTGCTCCACGTTATAACTGAAAAGTAGTATTCTGTTTCTGCATATTCTACCAAACCACCATCCAATGATTATACACCCCTGCTGGTGATCTAACAAGAGTGTCGGTCCTCTCGCGAAATCACATGACACAACACTTAAAAACTTGCTTTCGTAGAAATTTAACTCCACATTATCACACAGCATTTCAATAAATTGACATGTGAATTATAGTATGTGTAATTTACCAATAATAACACTTACCGTCGGAAAATCGACTAATAACGCGTTTATTTTGTCCATGTGTGAACCAGGAAGTAAATGGCGCCATCTATATAAGGACTCAATTTACTAGTGTGGCAAGTTTATGCCTTAATGATTTCGTATGAACATTGCAACATATACCATGGATTTTGTTAAGTATCGTTCTTAAGATGCTTGTTTTATATCTTTAAACATACACCAATTTCAAGTAAAGCTTAATGCATGTTACAAAGAATTTGCGTTCGTTAAATGTAAACGTTTACTCATTTACTCTAAATAATGCATGCTTTATTTTGTAAGAATATTCTGCACAAGACAACTTTGATCATTACTGTATTAAACATGTAATTTGACATTCTTTCATTTAGTGTGAATGTTGGTACTGATTTCTTGTTAAAAGAGAGGGATTTAAGGTTTTAATGGGGACCATTAAGCCTGGGAGAGGGGAGTGTTGTAATTTTGTACAGGTACCAGTATTCAAGCCTGGTTACTGAGGACATTATGTCTGTCTTCGGTTAGCACCATAAATCAAGATGTGTATCTCTCTACAGGGCTAACTCAGGCTAATGCTAATGATCATAATTTATGGGTTAGCATCCCTTATTTGGGAGATGCTCTATGAACCAGGCTAATGCTAATGCTACATGATTTATGTGTTAGCATTCCTTATTTGTAGATGCTATAAGATTGATGAGTTAGCATGCTAATATTTACGACCATGCTAACCCCTTATTTGGAAGGGACCTTATAAAAAGGGAGGGTTTTCATTGTTCGGGGCTTTTTGGTTAGTGGCTTTTTCCGTGGCGTTTTACCTGGACTAACAAGAGATCAGTAGTTATGTGAGAGAGACACTATCATTATTAGTAAACTGTTGTAAATATTAATTCACCATTATAGTTGGTAGCACGTAGAAATAAAGTTAAAGAATATAGAATTGGACTATATATTTCTTTCTACCTTTTGAAGTGAAGAAATTGTAAAAGTATGGTCAAAATGGAGTCAAAACACAAAAGTATTGACAAAAAAATAATTTGAAGTTTGATTTAACTAATTTGTTTACTGCAAATATATTTCATTAGTATGTTTCTAAGTATATAAAAATAATTTTCTTAATGCTTCAAATATAGATTTTATGGCTCCTTTTCGTAGCGGAATCTCCTTTTCGCGAAAAGGACTCCTTTTCGCACTTTAGGCCTACCGCGATAACTCTCCTTAGATACGGTCTTGTTTTGTTACGAACGACAACTCTTCATAGCAACACAGCGAGAAAAATTACCGCTTTTTTATTAAAACACTAAATCATCTGTAGCAAAATAAACCAAAACGGCATCCCAGAGATATTTATAGGCTTGGTTTGGATTACCATTATGCATGAATTCTGGAAATATCTCTGGGATGCCAGAGATATTTATAGGCTTGGTTTGGATTACCATTATGCATGAATTCTGGAAATATCTCTGGGATGCCGTTTTGGTTTATTTTACAGGTGACGTTTATAATGGCCGTTTTCCACGTTTTTTGCTCAAAACGACCTACCTGACTGCATTCAAGGCACAATATCGCCCCATTAGATACGATTTTGAATACTATTTTTCATTATTATAAACAGATTAAACATTTATCTGGAAATGTATTACATTTTTAACTTGAATTTCCACGTTTGAAATTTTCACAAATCCTGGGGCCAAATACGGCTCTTATCGTACGTAGTCCTTTAAACGTTCTTGTAACTCAGACGGTGATTTTCCAAACAAAACCATATCATCTGCGAAAAGTAAAAGAATTAAAGTTATATCGTCTATTGTAAGTACAGATTTATTACTGTCTTGTAAGAACAATTCCATGTCTTCTACAAACAGCGAAAACATTATTGGAGAGATTACCTCCCCTTGCTTGAGACCTATTGCACATTCGAAAAACTCAGAAAAAATATTACAATGTCGTACACAAGATTTCACTTTGTCATACATGTCGCGTATAATTCTTAACAATTTACCTTTAATTCCTAGCTTAAAAAGTTTTAGCCAAAGGCCATTTCTATATATACTGTCGAAAGCCTTCTTAAGGTCCACAAACGTACAATATAACCGCTTGTTTTCATTCAGTAATTTCTGTATAATACAATTCAAAACAAATATGGCATCAATGGTAGAGCGACCTTGTCTAAAACCGAACTGAGCATCCGATACAATATTGCTTTCATCACACTACATGCTAATTCTTTTATTTAAAATACCTGTAAAGATTATTGATAAGCAGCTTACTATATATAATGTTATGGCTCGATAATTATTTACGTCGTCTGGGTCATTTTTCTTGAATAGCGGAATGATAATGCCTTCAGACCATTTATCTGGAAAATAACCAGAGTTAAATACCCCATTAAATAAATCTGTGAGATGAGGAGAAAAAATGTCTATCGCTTCGATAAAGTATTCATTTATCAAGCAGTCATCCGCTCTACGCCATTTTTAATTTGAAAAATTTAAAATTTAAGCCAATATCTCAAAAGAGGCATTTTCATCACCTCTTTTTAGGCTTTGTCTTATAATCATTACGTTGTATACTTACTCCCTGTATATATGCACGAGTTCTTCCACGTAACAATATTTCGGGAATTTAGGAGCGCAATATGTATACACAGAAGAACGAGAGCGTATATCCCAGTACAAATCTAATAACCTTTTTATTGCATATGCAGTTTTAATATATAAACGAATAACTAGAATAAAACAATAGCTTTTAACATTTAATTGTCATCAAACATATGATACCTTATATATATATATATACATAGTGTCGTTACATCGTGGGAATTTTCACACTGAAATCAACATTGTTTACATCACGTGACATACTTTCTTTGACATGAACAGAAAATTGCACCAATCAGGAACGAGTATATATTACACGCCAAAACTGACTTTACTACACGTCAATATGGGAGAATATTAACGTTTCCTGTTACATTGAAAGTAAACGGAGCTTGTAAATGCGTATGCAATAAAACATATTATGATGCTTTTATTCGTATTTTTATTGCAAACCATAATTCGTCAAGACCGTCTCCAGAGATTTACCTTTCTAAACATAATTTTAATAATATTACTAAACCTATTTAGTTGGTTATACCCAAGGAAAATAGGTTGGTCTGCCTCTACCAGTACCACAAAAAAGTCGACCGTCAAATATGGCGCTAAAATGACGCAAAAACACCATTCAAACAAAATAGTTAATACAGACTAAGACCTTCTTGGTTGAACATGTGTAATTTGTTTTTATTTGTTTCTTTAGCAATACAAAGAACGACAAGAAATTAAAGAATCTTTCAACTGGGTGACATCTCATATCTACAACAAAATCCACGAACACGAAGCCTCATTTGATCCCGAAAATATCCGGGATTTCGTAGATTTGTACCTACAAACCAAGGCGGAGGAAACCGCCGACAAGGCCATGTATTCCGGTATGCTTCCATTGATTGCACCTTACTGTCATGTTTTACACGTTTGAATATAATTGTATTATTTTGTAGTCTAGAAGAAACTGGTAAGTGAGGGCATTAAATACAGAAAGTGAAGCATATTAAGAGTTATGTCCCCTTTTGCGTATTCCCATGGAGGTTGCATTTGAAAAAGATAAAAATGAAAACTCAAATGTTCTTGAATATTTTTACATGAGACTTTTATCTAGGCAGTGCTACCCTTGAATTATAAATACATACTTGAAAAATATATGAATCAGTCGATACATACATGGCCTAGAGTATGACATATGCTGAGTATGGATCAATACACACTTTTATCAATGTTGTACTTATTATTCAAGTATAGCACAGTCTAGATAAAAGTGTTAATATATTAAACTGCAAGTTGCATGTAAAATATTCAGGATTGACTGAGTTTTCTTTTTCTTCTTTTGTTAATGCACTTTCAATGGAATTCCACAAAATTGGACATAATCCTTAAATATCCAACTAGAACAACCATACGACAAGCGACTTTGTAGAAAAGCCCGTTCATCTCTAAAAACGCAAATTGAGACGTGTGTAAATGTACACTAAGGTACACGAAGATAGAGAGGCGTGCAAAGGCACACAACGCATTTTTTGGCCACTGACCGTTTCAAGGCGGTAGCCCCATTTTCAACCATTTTATGTCTGTGATGTTATATATATCCCTTACTTATCTTTGTAATTGCTGTTTGCTTCTGTTCGTGTTTTTGGTGGACTGTGGTCCTTGAATGCTACATTTCCTGTTCGTGGTTTTGGTGGACTGTGGTCCTTGAGTGTACATTTCCTGTTATATCTACTTATACAAACGTACCGACCTAAGATCCGTCATCATGATCTTCCGTACAATCTTTATTACACTTGTTAGAAAGAAAAGAGGTTATGACTATCACTTTCCAACGCACTGCATGCTTAGTGTTTGATCCATTTACACAGTTTGCTTCTTTGCTTTCATGTTTGATTGTGCGATGACCTGACAGATTGAGGACCCTATGATGACGTCTACCTAAATCCTCGTTTTCAATCTCGCCGCTTCGTGCCCTTAATGGTTTATTCTTTTGTTGCTCTGGCGTCTGCCAAATCATTTTAGTGCTTCTAGGCGTTTGTTTTATTTTCATTTATACATAATCATCTTTGTGTTATATTTATATTACCTATTAATACTGTTTAGTTTGTTAGAGGATATATCCTGGCGGGGATTCATTTATTTACACTGTCCCCTTTTTATAGGGATGACAATAGGATCGGAGAGGTTGAATAACTTAGAAATGTGTCTATAACCCTAGCGGCCCTTTTGACAATGAATGTTCCAAGACGGTACCCATATTGATAACCCTTTTTCTGTTTGTGGTGTCGCATACTTGGCCTCATATTTCCCTTGTAATTGTTGTTTGTTTTTATATGCGTGTTGACTGTGTTCTATGAATGTTAAATTTCCCCTTCGACCTGTAAACCTACATCTAATACTCATGTGTCACAGTGTAGGTGGAGGAGAGTATTAGTAATTAATGAAAATGGAATATGATTAAAAACATATAGTATATGTTTGTTTTTCTCTCTGAAAGTGATATCTGTAGATAACATGATAAACATTCCATTAAATAGAAGTTGTGTTACTTTTACAATTTAGTTTTATTTGAAGATTCTAGGACTCTTGCGGCTTTTGCCAAGTCATTGAGTACCTTCTTTGTGGCTTTCTATGCTATTGTTTTTTTTGTATTTATATATACACGAGCATCTTTGTATTTTACTTATATTGCCTATTAATCCTGCCTGGTTAGAGAATAGTTCATGGCGGGAATTTCTTTATTTACACTGTCCCGTTTTATTGGGATGACAGTAGGTTAAGTGTGAGGTTTGGTGCACCCTAGAACCTAGTTTAAACCCCCAGCGGCCTTTTTTGCCACTGACCGTTCCAAGGCGGTAGCCCTATTTTAAACCCGTGTGTGTTTGTGATGTCTTATTTTGCCTTTTATTAATTTTTATATATAGTTGTTCGTTGTTTCTGTGTGTGTTTTTGGTTGACTGTCGTCCTTGAATGCTACTTTTCCTGTTCGAGTTTTATATGTATATTAAACACGGAGCTAATGAAAACCTGTGCCCAAGGTTTGACGGAACGAACGGACGGTCTGACAAATGTTACTTCATTAGTTTATACCTTCTGTTTTTAAGGTGTTTAAACATAGCTTAACCATAGCCAATTAATCCCATCATTATATGCAAGAATGGGATGAACGGATGAACGGACGGACGGATAAAGGGTAACGAAAGAGAGCGTGCTGTGGGGGCATACAAATAAACATTAAACAACGTTATCTACTTAAACACTTTTACTTGCTTAATACATATTAAAAACAGTTAAGGTTGTTATATATCATACATCTGCATTTCAAGTAGATATAACAGTCGAACAGGAAATGTAGCATTCAATGACAACAGTCAACCACAAACATGCACAGGAACAACTTTCCTTAACTGATCACAGTTCTCGTAAGGTAAGTACCCGAAGAGCAACCCCGTATGTGCTAAACGGACATATACTTGATAAAATTGAATATTAAAGTATACACATATAAAGTTTTTATTGTTTTATAAGTTTATATTCTAATTGTGAGACATATATTTCAGTTGAAAACATGTTCAATGTGATTTTGGACATGTTTGTTGCTGGATCGGAAACAACATCAAACACCCTCAATTGGTGCATGTTGTTTATGATGGAGTACCCGGATGTACAGAAAAGGTGTCAGGATGAGATACAAGAGGTATGGTATATGAATACTATATTGACTATTGATAAAGTATATGTGAACTTTTTGTAAATGTTCGCGATTTTGGTTAAAGTTTTATGATCACCGCCATACGTTACAATTTTTGGATTTTGGAACTTCAGTAGATTTAAACAAGTGTTTGTTCGTCTTAACTAGATATAGGGTGCATGATTCAACTTAACCGAGTCGTGATACATATGCGAATGTTTTTTTTGTTTATTGTTAGCCTCCTTGTTGTGTTTGTTTCCATTCGGGTAAAATGTTCTGATTAAATTCAGATGTTTTTAGGTTGTGGCAATTGCCGTTTCAATGTTGCATCTTTGTTTTAAGAGATACGGAGACCGCCGAGTTTCGTGGGCCGATAATGGGACTCTGCCTTATACAGAAGCCACCTTGTTAGAAATACAGCGTATGTCAAACATAGGTAAGCAAATCAACACCTGTACATGAAGTAATAGGTAGCATACATTAATTTGCAAAATGGTGTGTTTTTCCTATACTTACTGAGAGGGCATCCGTTGGAAGCAACGTACACACACAAGATAGAAAAGTAGCAAAATCAGTTTTATTTAAGTCTGTTCATGGGGGATGATATAATATATTGTATGTTATTGTTACTGCTATAGTTACTGTAAATATTATCGGGTGCAGTACGTTGGTTTTTGTGGGTGGGGCAAAAACTTCTAATTTAACAGATCCTGTGGATTGTTTGCAACAGTAAAATGTCTCTCTCGATTGCAAAACGGACATGCGCAGTGTTGCAGTCTCATTGAAGATATTCTTTTCAACATCAGTATAAATGCCCTTGTCATCTGAGTAATACTATTTGAGAAATAGTAATCTTCCGTTTATATAAATGTGATAAATAGAAATAATATTTGTGTAAAACATTGTTTACTGTGTTTCTAGCGGAATTTACAGTACCACATACCAGTATGGTGGACATCACTATCAGAGGATATTTAATCCCCAAGCGCAGCTTGATCCAAGCAAATCTGTACTCAGCAAACATGGATCCGCGACACTGGGATCAGCCGGAGGTTTTTAATCCAGAAAGATTTTTGAAAGATGGAAAATTGACAAAAAATAAGGCACTCATTCCATTCGGAATAGGTAATATTTGTCTTATATTTTTTTTTTAAAAAAAATCCTTATCATTCTATTTGTTTTATATTACACCTCATATCTACTATTTGGGGCTCTTGTTTCAGCCAACGTTTTTTCTGCAGTAACTCAAACAATTTAAATAATACGTACATCAGTTATATATCATTAGAACTGACATTTTTAGTGGTAAATAAAACAACTTTACTTTTGAAAATCGGTTGAGAAATAAATTTTTTACAGCCAAAATGATTTTTTGATGGTGCTTTTCCTATGTAAATTCCTTGTTGGTGGGACAGCAGAAAATTAAGAAATGACAAATAACTTCAGTAATACTTCATATTTTGCTATAAAACTTTCAGGGTGTCTTAATTTACTAATATCCAACAATTTAAAAACATTTTTGGATAAAAATTCTAAAAAAAATGTTTTTCAAATTTTTCTTGCAGTAGAATTTTGCATTGAAAATGACCCATCAAAAACAACTTTCGCACATGGAATTTTTATTTCTCAACCGATTTTGGAAAGTAAGGTATTTTTATTTCCACTAAAAATGTCTGTTTCACCGATATACAACTTATTTAGGTAGTAGATTAATTTTATCTTAAAAGTCCAAAAAAGCTTTGGCTGAAACAAGCGCCCCAAACAGTACCTTTATTTTGTACATTTATGTTCTAGGATTGTGTTGCATATGTTCATTATGATGATATATTTGATACTTTTTTGGAATTGTGTATTTTTATTGTGATTTGTATGTTTACGATATGATAGACCAGTCAGATAATGAACGTTTTTTTTACATTTTGCGTGATTACTTTTCTGTTGTTTCGAGCGCTTGTCTGAACCTAAACAGGTTTCGACGATGTTCCCGCGAAATTTGAATATTGGATTGAAATATCATTTGTTTCTGTATTATTTACATGTCTGTTAAAGACGCGCCTAAATTATTTTTTCTCAACATTTTCAATTACCACTTATTGCATCGTATCGGGACACTTTTTTATTTTATAGGTACAATGTCGTCAGATATCCAAGAGATGATATTGTTATAATGAACTTTGTCGATGAATGGAACATGATCACTTGAGGCAATATTACAAATAAAGGGGGTAAAAGTTATTGAGTGATTAATTGTAATCACCGATTTGATCACCCATCGATAACCCTAATTGTGCTCTTCATATTTTTAGGTCCGCGTATGTGTTCAGGAGAGACTTTGATCCCCCATATATAACTCTAATTATGCTCTTCATATTTTTAGGTCACCATATGTGTTTAGGAAGACTTTGATCCCTCAAATATAACTCTAATTGTGCTCTTCATATTTTCAGGTCCGCGTATGTGTTTAGGAGAGTCATTGGCAAAGATGGAGATTTTCCTGGTATTCACGAACTTACTCCAGAGGTTCACGTTCAAAAGAGAGGACGATAACATCAAGCACTCGTTTGAGCGTGTAAAAGAACAGCTAACTGCAGCTCCCCTCCCATACAAAACTAGGGCGATACAACGGTTATGAGAACCTTGAAGAAATAAAAACAAAAAATACTCAATTTAAATCTGAAATATGTGCGATATAAGGCCTGTTACGGCATAAACACATCGGGAGAGAGGCTGTTGCTGTTAATAGCACTTTAATAGAGCTGATTTGAAGCTCTCCTATGATGGCGCACACAAGAAGCTGTCTTCAAGATGGTTCTAGTCAATAATTGATTTTGGAAAAAAAGAGTTTTGTATTGGTCGTTTTCAAACTGCACTGTATTGAAGCATTTAGAATATGGTTATTGTTAACCTTAAAGGAAATGATACACTTTGTGTTTCTAGTATTTATGTATACTATTACAGTAACATTTGCATTAAATCACGCGTTGTACCCATTCGTTAGCACAAGGTGTGCTAATTTTATAACTATTGTGTTTACATAAACAATACCTTTGCTATAAATAAACCATTTGGATCTGTTGAACACCTTTTTTGTTTTTACACAATTAGGTATACAAGTCGAACAGGAAATGTAGCTTTATCGGAACACAGCCAACACAAAACAAACGACAATTACACTGTAAGAAGCAAGGTATGTGTCATCATAAACACAAACGTGTTAACAACAGGGCCACAGCCTTGGATAGGTCAGTGTCAAAAACACCGCGGGGGTTCAAACCAGATTTAAACGTGCTTTAACCCTAACTCTTACCCTATCGTCATCCCAATAAAACGGAACAGTGTAACTAAAGAAATCCCCGCCAGGCTATATTCTCTAACAAATAGGTAGCACTAATAGGCAATATAAGTAACACATAGATGGCAAGTACTCAATGACTTGGCAAGCCAGAGCAACGGTCCCGCCTGATTCAATGAAGCATATATATCAGTCATTAAAGGTAAACATCTTAATATCGCCAAAAGACACGCTTGATTTATTTGACAAGCTTGTTACACCCATATTAAATTATTCTTCAGAAGTGTGGGGTTTCCTTAAAGGCTAACAAGTAGAAAGGACACAATTACGATTTTATATACGGAGAAACGGGGAAATTGGATTATAAAACTAGGAGATTATACTTAATTATAAAATACTGACTAAAGATATGTACATCTGATGAAACTAAATATATAAAAAGGGTATATGATATGCTTAAAGAAGATGTAAAAGGCAAATAAATAAAATCAATTGGGTATCACAGGTCAAATATTACTATCAACATCGGGTTTCCATGATGTATGGCTTGCACAAGTGGCATTTAAGCAAAGACTTAAAGATAATTTTATTCAAAATTGGAACACAGAATTTAACAATTTATCTAGAGCTTTATGCTATAGGTCAGGGCTTTATGTAATTAACATCCCAGTATAGATCTATAGCTACTTGCGATTTTAATCAATATCTTCATGTTTTAAATATCAATTAATTTCGAACGACCCTTACAAGACTAAGACTCTCCTCACATAGGCTAGAAGTTGAGGCATGGCGATGGAAAAAGCCGAAAAGGGTCCCATACGACGACAGAAAGTGTAAACAATGTAATGTGTTAGAAGACAAATATCACTTTGTAATAGAACGTACAAACTACAATAAATTAAGAAAGGTGTATATAAAACAATACTTTTGGAAAAATCCTAGTTTCATGAACTTTAAATAATTAATGAAGAAATTTAAACAGATCGGACAGGCAAAGTAGCATTAAAGGAGGACAGTCAACCATAAAACACAGAGACAAACACGCAAACAGAAAACAAGAAGGCAAACGTAATAATAAATGCAAACGACATCACAAACACAAAAGGGTTGACAATAGGGCTACCACCTTGGAACGGTCAGTGGCAAAGTAGGCCACTGGGGGTTTAAACCGGTTCTAGGGTGCACCAAACCTCACACTTACCCTACTGTCATCCCCATCCAAGTGGGGATAATTAACAATGTCAAAAATAAAATCATCTCTCTTGTCATAGATTTTGCTAATTATTTCACCATTTTCAATCGAGAGATCTAAATCAAGAAAAGAAGTGTTATTATCAGATATATTAGCTTTGTTAACCATAGTTGGAAAGAAAGGGTTGTCAATGTTCAATATGTCATCCAGATACCGAGAGGTGTCATTAAAGGATTCAATAACATTTGCCTGGGTATCTATGAAATCTCTTTCATAGCAAAATAAAAACAAATCTGCGACAAGTGGTGCACAGTTCGTACCCATAGGGATACCAACAAATTGTCTATGAACGGTGGTTCTATACATGATGAAAATATTATCTAATAGGAAGATGAGTGCTTCACAAACTTCATAGCAAGTCCACATAGTATAATTGTCTAAATTGCCGTTAGTAAAAAACGCTTTAATATTATTACATGCCAAAACTATAGTATTTTCTCTAGCAAATGTTTTTTGAATAAGAAAAATTAGCTTGTCTTTAATAAAGTGATGTGGTAAGGTTGTATATATTGTAGAGAAGTCATAAGTGCTTATTGATGAAACTTGACCTTTATTGAAAATTTTATCAAGAACGTCTCCTGAATTTTTTGTAGACTAAAATAAATTAATCCCCGAGTTATCCTAAGTTTTATCACAATATAGTTTAACGTGATCTTTAACGGCAGTAAGACAAGAAGTTAAAAGTTTGGAGATGTGCGTTGTGGTGCAGGCACTGGAATTCGAAATAAAGCGAGCCTTATACGGATTTTTATGTAATTTAGGAATGCAGTACATAGTAGGCAGTTTATTTTGCTTATCGTTTACACCAGCCTTGAAAGTAGTACACCGAGTGATATGTGCGGAAACAACATCATCCTCAGTATAATAATGGAGTATACGAATTGGTGCTGCCGAGTTCGAGAGATCAAACTTTGACGTAATGTAGGCGTCAAACAATAATTACATTATTAGCTGCTTTGTCTGCAGGAACTAAAACAAATTTATTATGAAATTCCTGAATTCCCGATTTTAAATTACAAAAGGAAAACATAGGTCTCGGAGAAAGTAAAGAGTGGTTAGCATTATAAAAGTTAATACGTGTATCTATAATTTTAAGAATTGACATTTTCCAAGTAGAAAGCGAGTTTGGGTCCGCATGTTCTCTACGACACCATTTTATACTAAAATCTTCAATGGAATGGGCGATCTGGGCAAGACAGGCATTAAAATCAATCGTCGAATGTAATCTATATTTAGGACCTTTCGAAATCAACAATATCAAAATTACCAGTGATGACATGACCTGCTGGAGCATAGCAAAATTTTGATGTGTTGCATTTACATTCCTTAGGAGTATTATGTACTATATCAAGGTCAGAAACTATTTTGTTGTAGTTGAAAATAATATTTCTAATAGGCTTTTTATACTTATAACAAATTACAGGACTTTCGGAATTTTTCAAATATTTTGGGATAGAATCAACTACATGAGTATCTCGAAAAATACTAGGCATGTCAATGAAATCAATACCTTTATAAATATATAGGAGTTTTAGAAAATGCCTGACGTGATCAGACTCCTTGTCAATATGGGGTCGGAGAACATGTTGTGTGTAACTTTGAACTATGGAAGCAGTGTTATACAAGGGATCTGTACGAATGAATATTTTGTCGGCTTCCTCGTCGATCAACTTTAGTGAAGAAATAGACAAACAGGTAAGCCGTGAAAGCATAGAGTGCTTTCCAGACTGTTTATAAATAGTATGTAAATCAGCGACAGAAATAATTATACGCGATTTACATTTGATGTTACCATTACGCCTACGACCATGAGACCTAGATTTACGCTTTCGAATAGAAAATATAGAAAAAATGTCAATATTATGATCTTTAGAAATATTTTCTTCTTGATAAATATTGTCATTAAGGCCGAGTGGATAAGGTCTTTGTAAGTTTTTCATCCACTCAAGTTCTGCAATATGTCTAGCTTTTATTTTAAAGATTTTAGTAGCATCATTATCAAAAAATATATATTCAACCGGTTGAACAGTTACGTTATTAAAATTATGACCTGACTGACGAAACAACAAGTATTTTTTTAACTTTTTAGGATTACTTGAATTATATTTGTGTTCACGAAATCGAACGTTTAAGGATCGACCTGTTTATCCAACATATTGTATACCGCAACGTGGTGCATTTCAAGTCAGAACATAAATGACGTGGGATGTACGTCAATCAACATTTGAAGCTAGACATACATTAAACATTCTACCATTAACACTGATTTAATGGTGGATTTGCAAGATAAATAACTGCAACAACTGCACCTCTTAGCATTGCACTTATTATTAGAGGGAAACACCCTGCGTCTTGAAGCACGAAAATAAAAATGAAACACGAAATTTAGGAATATGCGTATATAAGGCGTTTGAACGAAGGAAACGATTGAACAATATTCAATCCGTTAATTAATTAGTAAGATTACCGAAAACACTACCCTTCTAACCAATGCAATGCAAACGTAGTATTACAGTATACAATGGCAAACCAAAGATCTCTCCCAAGAATTCTCAAGAATTCTCAAGTCACATGCATACTATTTATCATGAATGGTTCATGCTAAAGTCAGAATACGCACGTATGTGAACTTAAAGAATTATTGTTTAAAAACAGCTTACGTTCTCTTGAAAACTTTCTTTGAATTATTGTTAATCTGTAAAACAAGTTCATTACGGTTTCGTTAACTATATACATGTACTGTGATATATATTTGTGCAAAAACTACTAACACATGTGTAACACATGTACTGCTGCAATCTAACCATATTGAAATCAATAATTGTATTATTTGTAAACATGTTCATGGGCCATATTTGGCTTACAATAATACATATTCTATTCTATTTTTTTCGAGTACAAAATTAGTCGTATTTATGATAATGCACCTTTTCCTTAATACAGAAATATAGTCATAAATTGCATCTCTCTCTTTGAATGATTAAGTTGATAATGTTTCTCAAAAAGATAATTCATTGTTGCTACTTTTATCTCGAATCAAGTTCTATATTGCTTTAAACGCACTAGAAAGTTATTTTCAATGCTTATAGCCTACCCCATAACTTGTTTACTGCTATAGAACCTGAAATCGTAAGCTACCTTAACCCAAAAAGAACTGTAAGACTTATTCTTGATTACGATTTTAAAAAAGAAACTCATCTGAACCTTCCAGTTGCATGACGTTTTCTGAAATTGACAGCGCGGCTCGCCTATTCGTTTTGTCAGGGAACAAATACACCTGACATATAGAATTAAAACAAAAATGCAATTGTCTTCATAGCCATCTTCAGTCATTCTTAAAGATAAAATAATGTATTCTTTGTGATGTATCAATATAAACAAGAGCTAGTTTTGCGACTGTGTATTGGTAAACAACGCATATCCAAGTAAAATTAAATACACAAGTAGATATAAAAAGTCGAACAGGAAATGTAGCATTCAAGGACCACAGTAAGTCGAACAGGAAATGTAGCATTCCAGGACCACCGTACGTCGAACAGGAAATGTAGCATTCAATGACCACAGTAAATCGAACAGGAAATGTAGCATTCAAGGACCACAGTAAGTCGAATAGGAAATGTAATTTTCAAGGACCACTGTACGTCGAACAGAAAATGTAGCATTCAAGGACCACAGTACGTCGGATAGAAAATGTAGCATTCAAGGACCACAGTACGTCGAACAGGTAATGTAGCATTCAAGGACCTCAGCAAGTCGAACAGGAAATGTATCATTCAAGGACCACAGTTCGTCGAACAGGAAATGGAGCATTCAAGGACTACAGCAAGTCGAACAGGAAATGTAGCATTCAAGGACCACAGTAAGTCGATCAGGAAAGGTAGCATTCAAGGACCACAGTTGGTCGAATACGACATGTAGCATTTAAGGACCACAGTAAGTCGAACAGGAAATGTAGCATTCAATGACCACAGTAAGTCGAATAGGAAATGTAGCATTCAAGGACCAAAGTAAGTCGAACAGAAAAAGTAGCATTCAAGGACCACAGTAAGTCGAATAGGAAATATAGCATTCAAGGACCACAGTAAGTCGAACAGGAAATGTAGCATTCAAGGACCACATTAAGTCGAATAGGAAATGTAGCATTCAAGGACCACAGAACGTCGAACAGGAAATGTAGCATTCAAGGAACACAGCAAGTCGAACAGGAAATGTAGCATTCAAGGACCACAGTAAGTCGAACAGGAAAGTTAGCATTCAAGGACCACAGTTAGTCGAATAGGAAATGTAGCATTTAAGGACCACAGTAAGTCGAATAGGAAATGTAATTTTCAAGGACAACGGTAAGTCGAACAGGAAATGTAGCATTCAAGGACCACAGTAAGTCGAACAGGAAAGTTAGCATTCAAGGACCACAGTTAGTCGAATAGGAAATGTAGCATTTAAGGACCACAGTAAGTCGAATAGGAAATGTAATTTTCAAGGACAACGGTAAGTCGAACAGGAAATGTAGCATTCAAGAACCACAGTAAGTCGAATAGGAAATGTAATTTTCAAGGACAACGGTAAGTCGAACAGGAAATGTAGCATTCAAGGACCACAGTAAGTCGAACAGGAAATGTAGCATTCAAGGACCAAAGTAAGTCGAATAGGAAATATAGCATTCAAGGACCACAGTAAGTCGAACAGGAAATGTAGCATTCAAGGACCACATTAAGTCGAATAAGAAAAGTAATTTTCAAGGACCACAGTACGTCGCTCAGGAAATATAGCATTCAAGGACCACAGTAAGTCAAACAGGAAAGTTAGCATTCAAGGACCACATTAAGTCGAATAAGAAAAGTAATTTTCAAGGACCACAGTACGTCGCTCAGGAAATGTAGCATGCAAGGACCACAGTAAGTCGAATAGGAAATGTAATTTTCAAGGACAACGGTACGTCGAACAGGAAATGTACATTCAAGGACCACAGTACGTCGAACAGGTAATGTAGCATTCACATAATTCAGTTAACCAAAAACACAAATTTAAAAAAGGACTGTAATTATAATTTAAAGATAAGTATCACGTAAAAACGTTCACAAAGGAATTGACAATATTGAAACGATCAGTAGCAAAAAAGCCGGTGGGGTTTAAACCAAACTTCACTCTTACACTATTGTCATGCCATTAAAATGGGGCAGTGTAAACAAAGAAATCTCATTAGTGGTAAGCAATTCATATTTAATAAGTATTGTAACTCGTTATTCGTAAACAACGTAAATTTGAGTACTTTCTAGTATACAATTCATATTGTTTTTTATGATCTTGTTATTGTTAAACAGCAAATATATCAGTAATTGTGTATTGGTAAAGAATATATCAGTAACACCGTATTGATAAACAACTCATAACGTAAGTCTTTATTAGTAAACAAAGCATATATCAGTAAGTCTTGCAACTATATAGTTTAACTATCGTATTCAGTAAGTATTTTAACTACATGTATGTATTAGAAAAGAACTCTTAAGCAATCTTGCAATTCTACATTGGCAAACAACACATATAAAAGTGAGAAGCTAAATGGTACATGAAATTTAACCCTTCTGTATGTCAAGTCATCAACATAACAAAACGCAAAATGTAATAAACACCTCGTACATTCTTCATAATACAGATTTGGAATCAGTTTCATCAGCTAAATATATAGGGGTTCAAATCTCAAATATGACCTATCCTGAAATAAACATATTGATTCAATCATAAAAAAGTGCTAAGCTGTCTCAGACGAACTATTATAGTTCACTAAGAAAAAATAGATCAACAGCAGGCAAGACACTGGTTAGTCCCAACCTTGAGTATTGCTCCCCTATTTTGTCCCCGTACACTGAATCAGGTATCAGTAAGATGGAATATGTTCGGAGACGAGTTGCTCGCCGCTCGGTGAAACGCGTGTCAGACATGATGACCTTATTACAATGGAGAGGCATTGGCCTCCGTCGCATTAATCAAAGACCGGGCACTTTCTACGACATCACCCATTATCTTGTTCTAAATACTAGACCTAGTCGAACAAAACATCCAATGGCATACCATCAGATCCAGACAGCGACGGATTACTGTAAGTATTCCTTCTTCCACCCTACTGTTGTCCACTGGAATTCACTGCCTCCTAGTATAGTATCACTACCTTTGACACAGTACAGCCTGGTTATAAGTCAGGTTATACACGTCTCCCCTTAGACACCTGACCTGTTTTTATATTTTAATGTACATTGTACATATCTCCTTTTATTCTTTTAAACATATATTTTAAACTCTCAGTAACATTCTCGTAGGTGACGCGCGAATATCTAGGTCCGAAGCAGCGGATTGACTATAAGGAAGATACACAGATATATCAGTAAGCCTTCTTTCAATGTATTAAGTCATAAAACAGAAATAAAGCACCCACTAAACAGTAACGCATTTATCAGTAAATATAGATATAAAGTCGAACAGGAAAAGCAGCATTGAAGGACGACAGTCAACCACAAACACTTACAGAAATACAGAAACAAAGAACACATTTAAGGATGAATAAAAGGCCAACTAAAACATAACAAACACAAACGTGTTGACAATAGGTCTACCGCCTTGGAACGGTCAGTGGCAAAAAAGGCCGCTGGGGGTTTAAACGAGGTTCTAGGGTGCCCCTACTGTCAACCCAATGAAACGGGACAATGTAAATAAAGAAATCCCCGCCATGAACTATTCTCTAATCAACAAGGTAGCATTAATAGGCAATATAAGTAAAATACAAAGATGCTCGTGTATATATAAATACAAACAAACAGTAGCCTAGAAAGCCACAAAGAAGGTACTCAATGACGTGACAGAAGCCAGAGCAACAAGAGAATAAACCACTGAGGGCACGACAAGACAAAACTGCAGACAAACATCAAACGCCAACGTCCTTTTGGGCTTTAGGTAGACGTCGTCATAGGGTCCACAGTCACACAATTAAAGAGGAAGGCATAGTGGCGAACTGTAAATGGGTCCACCACCAAGAATGCGGTGCATTGCTAAATGATAGGGTCATAACCTATTTTGATAAACCTTTTAACAAGTTTAACAAAGATAGTATGGAATTGATCATGACCAAGGAGTTTGTAAATCACGTCACGTAGAAGTCATGTTGTGATAGTCCTTGTCGCAGAAGAGTTCTTAAATTACTTTTATATCTGGAAAGAAGATCAGTGTTACGATGATAAAATTTGCAAAGGTTTTACGAAGTTTATGGTAACGGTAACCCTGATTGAGTAGCTTTTTAGTTATACAAAGAGTACGAATATTAAAGTCCCAACACGAGTACAAGCTCATAGATCCCATAAGAAGTTGCCCGGGGAACATCCCCATCTAAATGGGGATAATTAACAATATCAAAATTAACATCAACTCTCTTGTCATATATTTTGCTAATTATTTTACCATTTTCAATGGAGAGATGTAAATCAAGAAAACAAAGGTTAAAATCAGAAATAGTAGCTTTGTTAAGTTGAAGTTAGTAAGGGTATATATTATTAACCATAGTAGAAAAGAAAGGGTTGTCAGTGTTTAGTTGTTATCCATATACCGAGGGGTGTCAAAGGCATCAATAACATCTTCCTGGGTGTCTGATGAAAGACTCAACTTGAAATCTCTTTCATAGCAATATAAAAACAAATCTGTGACAAGGGATGCACAGTTAGTACCCATTGGGATACCAACAATGTGTCTATAAACGGTACACCTGGTATACCTGACGAAAATATTATCTAATAGGAAGCTGAGTGCCTCACAAACTTCTCGGCAAGTCCACATAGTGTAATTGTCTAAACTTTGATTTGATTTAAACATATTTTATTGCCGTATATGTACAAGTACAATGCAATCGGGTCGGGCCACAAGTGCTACCCACATTAGTTACGGACCTTCCCTACAATGTAGTTTTAACAAATATAATGAATGACAATTGCTATTAACACGTATCAATAAACTGGATTAACTACAACATGATATGTAGTAGAAGATGTTAAGATAATAAGAAAATAGAAAAAAAGAATTAAAGAAAAAGTAGAAGTGGAAGAAAGAATAATGCAACACATGTAACATTGCTCGGGTTGATTAGACAGATAAAATGTAATGGCAAACTTAAGTAAATCGATGACTATCTCTAATAAAGTTTTGAACAGAATTAAAAATCAAACCATTTTCTTGTGTTGTAAGATCTAATCTTCCAAACAATAATGTATTTGAGCTTAAAGGATGAAACGAACGTGTTGACTGGAAAAGTTCGAGCCTTTAAACATTGAATTGAATACATTCAAAGAAGAAATGATTTGCATCTTCATTACCCTGACCGCAAATGCATTGAGGCGATTCGCGTAAATGATTTTGAAAAAGATCATTATTGAGATTACTACATGCATTTCTTATCCTAGCATGCATAACAGAAAAAAAACGTACACCAGAAAAGTAAAAACAAGGAACATTTGAATTAGTAAACATTATTCGCATAAGCTGACTTTTGAATGTGTTTAATGAGCCTGAATTTCTAATATCTAAAGGTAAATCATTCCAGAGTTTCATAGCTGATGGAATAAATGAATTCATAAAAATAGAGGTTCTAACTGAAGTCTGCGAGAAATTTTCTGCGTTCCTGAGGGGATATGGAGTTTCTTCCGCTACGGTTCTTGGCAGTAGATTTGCCAGGTATTCAGGCACTGTTCCGTTTTTCATTTTATATACAACAGAAAGTTTTTGAAACTTACGCCGTTCTGATAACGTTAACTATCCTATTTCATTCATTAAATTAACAATAGATACCGAACGGGTAAGACCGGTCACAATACGTGCAGCTTCATACTGTATTTTTTTCAAGTTCATTTTTTTCATATTCGCTGCAGCCATCCCAAACAATAGCAGCATATTCTAAGATTGGACGGACATACGATAAATAAATTTGATGCCTTACGACTTAGAGTAAATTTCAAAAGCCTCATAGTTCCAATGATTTTGGAAGCCGAAAGAGAGATATTTCCTTTTGCGTATGCCATTTGCCATCATGGCTCAAAGTAAGGCCTAAATGTTTATGGTGTTCAACAACGACAACTGGGTGTTGTCTAAAATAAGATTAGGCCGACGCTGTTCATTGTTTTTTGAAAAAAATAATGCTTCAGTTTTACTGGCGTTTAACTGAACTAACCATGTTTTGACCAATTTGAAACAATGTTTAAATCATGGTTTAGAATACCCTCCATATCATCAATTCTTGAAGTGGATACTGAAAAAGAACTATAATCGGCAAACAAACGAGCTATGCTTAACATATTTTCGGATATATCATTAACATATATTAAAAACAAAAGGGGTCCGAGCACAGAGCCTTGAGGAACGCCCGCGGTAATGTTTTTGATTTCAGATTACGCGTTTCCGACAAATACTTGTTGCCTTCCATTATTAAGATAACTTTCAATCCAAGAAAGTAATTTACCATGTACTCCATTTTGCTTAAGTATAAATAAAAGCGCTTTATGCCATACCCTATCAAAAGCTCTAGAGATATCTGCGAATACAATACACGTATATTGTTTGGCGTCAAAAGCTTGACAAATATTATGATATATATCGACAAGTTGATGAACCGTCGAATGGCCTGTGAGAAAACCAGATTGATTTTTAAAAAATAAGTTATTAATATGTAAATGGTTATAAATAAACTTATAAACGACCCGTTCAAAAACTTTCCCTGCACAACTTAGCAGCGAGATCGGTCTATAATTAGTCGAAATATATGTAAGACCTCTTTTGAAAACTGGCATAACGTTTGCAAATTTCCAAATGTCCGGAAAATAAGATTCGTTCAACGATCTATTATATAAAATACAAAGAGGTTTGCAAATCGTTACAGCTGTTTCTTTCAGAACTTTTTGACTTATTCCATCGTTTCCTGTTGCTTTATTAACGTCTAATATTTTTAAAATATCCATAATTTCTGATTCGGTAACAGAAATATTGTCTAAACAGGCATCTGTTTTTGTAACAAAATTTGGTAAAACTGCGTTCGTTTCATCGATTGAGGCAATTGAAACAAAAAAATCATTTAAACAGTTTGCTTTATCAACATCAGATACAGAATATATTATTTCTCCGTTCGATAATGTAGTTTTTAATGGGGGTATAGTTTCAGAATGTTTGTTTGACTTAATAAGGTGTTTTACAATTTTCCAATATTGACGAGGATTGTTTGAACTGGATTCGATTAATGTACTTTCTATATTATTGAAAAAACGTTCTTTTGCATATTTTTTTAAATTATTAACTTTATTTCTGAGACGTTTGTATGATATCCAATCCGAATTAGAACGTGATTTAATTGCTATACGTTTTTTTCGGTCACGTGGTCTTGAAGTTCGACGAATCTCAGAATCATACCAAGGTTTATCATTCGGTCGTATAGTTACTTGTTTAGAGGGTATGCATATTTGAATTAATTCCATAAACTTACTCGTAAAATCATTGCTCGCAACTTCTAAATCATTATTATGAAGAAAGGACCAATCAGTATCTTCTATGAGTCTGTTTAATTTGATAAAATCACCATTTCTATAATTCCAAACTTGTCTTGTGAATGATGATGTAATAATTTGATTACAATTAAAACAAATGTATGTACCGAAATGGTCAGTAACGTCCAGTGGTGTTATAATAATACCAACGTCATGTGCTTTAACAGAATCTGACATAACTACTAGATCAATTAAAGTTGAAGAATTGTCAGTGACTCGGATTGGTTCTGTAATTGCATTGGTGAGATTATTAATCAACATTATATCTCTCAGTTGGTGATTATTCAAGTTTAACTGGTCCTCATTTACATTTCCAACTATAATTATACTTTTTGCTCTTTCTAACGATTGCTCAATACTTAAATTAAATCTGTTCCAGAAGTCTACATTACTATTAGGTTTACGATACACAGTGCATATAAGTATGGTTTCGTTACGATTTTTAATTTCAATCCATATAGATTCTGGTAAAATATGTTCGAGTTCCTGGAATCTGTTGGATATTGTATTTGACGAAACATACAATAAAATACCTCCAGAATGAGCAGTGCTGTCTTTCCTATAAGTAGTAACAAAATGTTCAATAAGTAAGAAATCGTCAGTTATTTCATGTGTAAGATGTGTCTCGGTAAAACACAACATATCAAAGTCAGTATAATTATCCTTAATAAATTCAAGTTTATTTCGAATTCTTTTAATATTAAGATGAAACAAAGTTAAGCTAGTATCAGTTGACATTGATGGACCTGGATTTAGTTCTACATCTCCAGAAGTAATGATTAATGATAAAGCAACTAGTGCAAATTCTAAATTTAAAATACTCAATTTTAAATACTCCGTGTCATTTTTTAACGTAATACGCAAACATTTAGTTAAACATGATAGTATATAAACAAAAAAGTTTAACGGTGTCGTTATAAATGTCATTTGCTTGGGAATGCCACTACAGATACAATGAAAGAGGCCAATAGCCACCCTCCAACACATTATATCGTTACCCATTGGGCAATAAAGACACTCTCAACATGTAACACATGTATATGGAGGGTGGCCAACCTAGTACAACCAAGACGCCTGAGTCAACAAACCGAGCAAGGAAATGTGCATCTACAAGGAAAGGGAAAAGAGTAGAGATAGACAGTATCGTAAAAAAACAAACATGTAATACAAACAAGTTCATACTACTTATCGAACTCGAAACGAGCGAAGACCATACAGAAAATCAGACAACTTAAGTTAAGTTGGTGCATTCACTAAATACTTGATAATGTGATATTTAACTAATATAAAGACTGACTTGTCATTTTCGTCATCAAAACATATAAACATAGTCATCATCCATAATTACGAAACAATAAAAATCATCATAATCATTAATATTATCGTCACCTAATTGGCAATACCATTATCACCACACCAATCCAATCATCACCACATTAACATCATTATCATTTTCATCATCATAATCATTACTACATCAACACAATCATTTTCCCATCAAAATATTTTTCATTACATAATCATCATCACATAAACACAATTTTCAGTCTGTCAACATCATTATCATCACAATCAACAACATCATTTCGCTGACATCTATCAAATCATCAACATATTAATATCACTTTCATTTTCATTTGAATATCACCATTATCATCATTGCATCAACTTTTTCATCATATTCAGCACCGTTTATTTTAACCTTCTTTGCATTAACATAATCCTAATGATCATCATCAATATCATCACATTAACATAATCCTAGTCATCCGCATCATCATAATCATCAATTCATCACCATCAACCTAATCAAAATTATCACCATAATTATCAATTTCGTAAACAAAATTATCATAATCATCATTGCAGTAAACTAATATCATCATAATCATCGCCATTGTCATCAATAACAAGTTCATGATTAAATGGCGTCAGATCCTCTGTGATGAAGACTCTATTTGGATTGTTTTTGAGATTTTTTCTCGACATAAAAACGGCGTTTTTTGACATGGTATCTCGTAAATTTTACAATTAATTGTTTTTTGGCTCTCCCTACAGGATGGCAACGTTCGACATCGTCGGTCGTGATTGAACTGTCCTTCAATATTGAATTGTTAATGTAATCAACGACGTAGGTGGTTAGATTAGCTTCAGTTTGACCGGTTGGTACAGCGAGTTGTTAAATCGAATGGTATTCCTGCGACCATATTGCTGGAGATCATTCAGTTCAAGTTGTAGGTCGTAATGTTTATTGCGCAAAGAACTTAACTGGTGTTCACATTCATTGATGGCTTTGTCTAAACTGCCGTTAGTAAATAACGCTTTAAGTCTTCTACTCTATGTTGCACGTATTTGCCTACTGAACTACACTGTGTATGTAGATGTACAACATTACGTGTACTATCCCGCCATTAACAGGCACATTTTACAAGAGATGTATACCGTTTCTAAGCCTATTGACGACGAGGTATCATGTTTTGAGAAAACTCTATAGACACGATATCAATGGATTTTACCAGCCATGCCAAAGTCCAAAACAGGAGCGTTGAATTAAGAGTGAATTCAAAGTTCATTTTACGCAAATTCCATAATGGTAATTTTAAGATCCCGTGAATAAATATATACTTTTAATCGGCGCATATGCATTATTATATGACCTGAACATTTGAACAGAGTTTTAATAAATGATTTTGTAGTGTAATTTTGCCGTTATTTGGCGGGTTAGTTCCTTTAATAGTAATTTACATCACATTTCTTTGGTAATTGTCGTACATATTTTGTTAAGTGTTAAAGTGTACATATTTTGCAACACAATAGTGCGAATGATCGGCGTTTAATGATAGTATTTAGAAACCAGGCGTTGAATTCACCAACAAGTCTTGAGAATATTCTTAGACTTAAGCCCAAGTATGCACATTTCAATCACTAATATTTCTATAAGTTTAAAGTACAGACGTTCATAACAAGCTGCTATTTATACATATGATTAATACTAATAAATAGCCATTTCATACGAGTGTTTACTTTTGGAGATCATGGACATATAAGGTGAACGAAATTTGAGTACTTGAATTCAAGTCTAAAAATAGTTTGAAGAACGGTTGGTGAATTCCAGGCCTGAATAATTGTTGGTGAATTCCAGGCCTGACCATTCATTATCATCGTTCATTTTATTGGTGGAATGAACAGATTGTTTCACTCAGTAGCAATATTCTGAGAGTGCTCGTGTACGAATTACTATTGAATCACGCTCAAAATCTGTGAACTGTTCAATGCAATCAGTAAATCCCTTATGGTACGGCACTGTATGGTTAACTATGGAGCGTAGAAGTTCTGCATTATAACTGGTTATGTCTTTGAAATGGGACGCATAAACACTATCTTTATCGGTCTGATGAACAGCAAGTACAGTTTTAGTAACGTCGACTACGACTTGTTTCTTATCTCTTGCATTGGCTATTAACCAATTGTCATAGGCGACTGCACCCACGATAACTTCAGGTATATCTCTCCATGGATACTCTTTATCGGTAATGAAGAAATCTTCAGCCGATGTTTGAAATAGTTCACCCCTTCTTGATGCCACTTTGGTTAAATTATGTCTTGGAAAAACTTCGTCTTGTGTGAGATTGTTGACGTTCCATCGACGCCCAGTTACCATTAAATGTTTGGAGTCTCTATTTTGCAATAGGTATTGCAATGATGACATGGTATTTAGCAATTTATCAGTAAAAAGAATGTCAGAATTAGCATATCCGAAAAAATCGGAATTAAATGTCGCTATCGCGTCTATATACATGTGCTTAAGAATTGGCATACCATTGCTGGCGTTCTTTGGGATGTTGCGCACCTGCCAACCACACGATTTCACATGTTCGGCAACATTGTTATCATTCGTGAACAAAACAGGATTCAGAACCGGCTTAAAACTGGCCCAGTTTGCGACAGTGAAGTTATGTGTCTTGAAATTCTGGGGATGTCCTTTCCATGTTGTAAATAATGTTAGAAGTGACTCTGGTTTTGTGTTAATGTGATGTTTTTTCATGTCATCACTGTTGCCCTTTTCAGACAGGCTGTTAAACATATCTTTCATATATCTCGAAAAAATCTCAATATCATAATTCGCAATATCATGCAATGTCAAATTCAAGTTCAGGTTTATATGTATATGTTCAGGTATTTTATCAAAAGCTGAATCTGCGTTATTTTTCACATTATTTGTATTTTGGCTAATAGATCCATGGTAACCATCAATTGTTGTTTGGTGAATAGTTTCAGTAACATCGTTCTCTTTCATAACAACTTTGAGAACTGCCCAACTGTTTCTGTGATCGTAGATGTACAAATAAACACAGGAGCACATTATTAAGGCAACAACGAAGAAAGGAAATACAAATCGCTGCAGTTTTACCAGCATGCTGCACACAGCTTTCCTAAAAGTAGAGAAGAAACAAATCTGAATTAAACAACGAATGAGTAAATACTACATGATCCATTAATTATGATATTGGAAACACATATGCACTTGTTCTTTCGTTGATAAATATTGCGCTCCTAAAGTCGCGCAATATTAATACGATATTGCGCTCCTAAAGTCGCGCAATATTAATACGAGGAAGAACTCGTGCATAACTTCTAGAAAAAATCTAATAACCTATAAAATCAAATTGATATATATATGGACAAATAGTCCAATGATGTATTATACATATTGACCAGGCGCCGATTTCACCAACAATTCCTTAAGTTTTACTTAAATACTTAAGCAAATACTTAACTAAGTCACTAAGTAAAACTTAGCAGAAATGTGTTTCACCAACATAAAATTAAGTGTCCACTTGATAACTAAGCTAAATTTAAGTTTTTACTTAAATAACGATGCACATATAAGCATATACGAACGTACACATAATCCAACATGAGCAGCTGATATTAATAAGGGTTGCACGTGTCTGACTCATTAAAATTAATAGTATGTTGTTTAAGGCATATATGATCATATGCAGTGTGAAGATGTGGAGTGCTTAACAACACTTAACAATATGATTGTTTTCCCATTCAGCTGCAAGTTCATGCATGTTTTATTAATGCACATTTATGTATATTTTAAAGGAGCTATCCAGCTTAAACAACAATCAAATTTTACATAATATGTATACCGTTTCCCACTGACGACGAGGTATGTATATACCTTATGTATTTTGAGAATCCAAACAATATAAACGGGTTTAACCAGCCAGGCCAAACCCCGAAACTGGAGCGTCGAATTAAAGAGTTACCAACTCATAATTCATTTTACGCATATTCAGTCACGGGTATAATTAGGACCCGTGAATAAACCTTTACTTTTAATCGACACATACACATTATTATATGACCTGAACACCTGGATAGAGTTTTGATCGTAGTTTTGTGCCGTTATTTGGCAGGTTAGTTTCTTTAAAGCTTGTTTTCCTAATGTTGTCATTAAAACCTTTTGAATATCTCCAAATGTAGTTGTGCACACTTTCTTTTTTGATTAGTATATTTAGACAAGTATTTACCTTGCTGATGTGTACATGTCCTCAGTTAAAGAAGATTTCACTGGGGGAGAACTACACGCACGAATCAATCCCAGGTTTCATGACACATTCCTACAAAAGTTAAAAATACACGTTACATAAACATAAAAGAAAGCTGCATATAATTATATGTTGTAGTTAACAAACATATTATTGTTCTATTTTTAAATAAGTTGCACTAATTTGAGACAATTTTCCATGACAAGAGGCATGTTGCGTGTCTTTAGCAATCTCTGTCAACAACTACGTAGTACTCAAATCCAGCTCAATATGTATCAAAACACTTTTTCCAAAATATGCCACGCATGTGTCTTTTCCCGGCCACATGACGTAGGTACAAATAACCTATACTGTTATATGTACAACATGGGTTATATGTCCAACATGGGCAACTCAGACAATGAATAAGTATGGCACAACGTTTGTGTTGACCTATGTTTATCTCATGGCAACACCATTTGGACGAATTCCAGATTACGTTTGTTAATGCAATGCAAAGTCAGGTAATACAAATGACAAACGACATATACAAGCAATCTTTGAATACAGTCTAAACAAAATAATCAGTATAATGGACCACATATAACAGATGAGACACACTATATATTACCAAATAATGCAGTACAGTGTTAAGATATTATCACTATGTGAATCTAGAAACAACTCGACGGTCATTGACTCTATCCTAAAGGCATAAGATAAATATTTCCAAACACAAACATTATGATTCACTCCCCACACCCCTACCCACTAGGTGTAAAAGAAATATAAAAAGATCGGACAGGGAAAGTAGCATTCAAGGAGGACAGTAAACCACAAAACACAGAAACAGACACGCAAACAGACAAACAAGAAGGCAAAAACAATAATAAATGCAAACGACATCACAAACACAAAAAGGGTTGACAATAGGGCTACCGCCTTGGAACGGTCAGTGGCAAAGTAGGCCACTGGGGGTTTAAACCGGTTCTAGGGTGCACCTAACCTCACACTTACCCTATTGTCATCCCATTAAAACAGGACAGTGTAAATAAAGAAATCCCCGCCATGATCTAATCTCTAACCAACAAGGCAGCATCAATAGGCAATATAAGTAAAACACAAATATGCTCGTGTAAATATAATACAAAAAAAACACAATAGCCTAGAAAGCCACAATGAAGGTACTCAATGACATTGCAGAAGCCAGAGCAGTAAGAGAATAAACCATTAAGGGCACGACAAGAAAGATCATGGACAAACATCAAACGCCACCGTCCCAATGGGCTTTAGGTAGGCGTCATCATAGGGTCCACAGCCTGTCTGGTCATCGTACAATTAAAGAGGAAAGCATAGTGGCGAACTGTAAAAGGGTCCAACACCAAGCATGCAGTACGTTGCAAAATGATAGGGTCATAACCTCTTTTGATTAACCTTTTAAAAAGTTTAACAAAGATAGTATGAAAGTGATCATGACCTAGAATCTTACGAAGTTTATAAATCACATCACCATAGAAGTCAGGTTGTGATAGTCCTTGTCGCAGAAGAGTCCTTAAATTACTTTTATATTTGGAAAGAAGATCAGGGTAAACCCGGTATCAGCGCAAATGGATTCTCGACCAGTCATGAAAACCAGTGGTATCGGTTTCGACACGAATAGTCAATGATTCTCAACGACGTCTGTTTACAAACGTGGATTTTGAATGAAAATGGTAAGAATTTTGCTTTTTAGAGAGTTTTTCGCGCGAAATACATCCTTTTATACGCTAATATGAGTTAACTTATTATGTTTAATAAGTGTTTTGCATAGTTTCCATATTCTTAAAAACTTCGTATAACACTTTAATACATTATGCTTTTTCAAAACATATATACATGTAACACTACGGCCTTGTCACTGTACTTGACCTAACAGTTTATAAATGTAACACAATTAGAGTTAAGGTACACCCCTGTTAATCCCTCTTAGAACTGAGATTACAATGAGACTGGCCTAAATATGTCGGCTAACTCCGTAGTTAATCATCTGAACACCTGTTATTGTTTACGTGCTCTAAACTTAGTTTCTCTGGACATTTCTGGAAAACTATGAAGTCTGGGAGTTAAGAGGTATTGCCATATTAGGGGAGACCATTCGCCGAAAGGTCTTGTGGGTAATGTATGCATACAATGAGGTAATCACCATGGCGTTAACCTGTAGCTACACAGGTCGATGTCCATATGTGAGGCATGACTAACTGCCGAAAGGTAGACTGGGTAATCTTCTAGTATAATAATGAGCGCATGGAAAGTCTAGAGGAGTCGAGAGAGGAGAGTAGAGAGTCGTGGGTTCAGGAGTGGAGAGTTAGTCGGTCTTGTATCCACAAGATGGATCCCCGCAGTCTAAGACAGGGTGTGGGATAAGTTAAACTATACTATGGAAGCTAGTATATGAGGGCAGTTGTTTAGCGTTACATAATAATTTGAGGATTTGGACATTTGAAAGTTTCTAAATACTATTATACTTTGTGAACCTAAGACATTTAATAATAGGGACTATTTAAGTAGTTAACAAATGCAAGTACTGAAAAAACACTATACGAAACGGATATGCATATATATATAACAGGATGTTCATAGCGTATTATGAATGTGTAATTATTCGGACTGTTTTATATATACCAATAAATTATGGAAATCACAACGCGAATTCCGGACCTTGTTATTAAGCATGGCATACGACCCCGTAGTACTACTACCAGTAGAAAATAATAATTAGTTCATATTGTTTATCATAGGGTTAAAAAGAAGTGTTTTTAAAAAAATGCATATCAAGGTTTCACCCTGAAAATGTCACGGCGTCTCGACGACAACATGTTTAATGTAACAGTTACTCAACGACGTTTTTTCTCTTTTCAGAGACTAACTAGCAGATGCAAACATTATTCTCTATGGTTTTCATCATTTACATAAGCGGTTAGATACTGTATCGAACGTCACAGGGACATCAAAAGGCACTACTATAGACAGTTGAATCAAATTACGGGATAATCATAAAATTATTCCATTTAGCATACACGGAAACGATACATAGTGTGATTCATACCAACTTTATGAGTCTACATGCGTACACTTAGCTGCCTACTGTTCAGTAGGAGAACAATTTAAAACTATGAACATAACCATCATTATGGGATGTCGTATTGCCTTGTAAACACCATTTGCTGACATCGCCTATTCCTATAGATGATGTTATTAATAAAATAAATACGGCTTTCCATACATAAATGTATGCGGCTTGTGTAGGCTATTATCAAAGACTATTGTGACACTACTAAATCTTCATATATCCGTCACACTCATCATCATATTTGTATTTTAATATTCCATATGTGCTATTATAGTGTAACCAACATACTACGAGAAATTTGGAAGCCCCGGGTTGAGCATTAAAAGTAGACTGACGATTATTTAATCCATTATCATTTTGCATGTAAACCTACTTGCATATATTTAATTACAATGTTGAGTGTTCAACTTTCCTTCGATATTCTACCATGGGTTTGAATATATTACTGATGAAATATAATCAACAGTTAGTAACATGCAAAAACAATTTGCCGTATACAATTTCTATAATTAATATTAATGATTAAAAAAATGTAAAAAAACTCGATTGCCGTGTGTCAATACGCATGTACGCTGAACCACTAGACAACGTTGTAGCATTTTTAACACTAAATAGGCATTGCATAATAACTAGCGCGCACACACAAACGTATCAAGCGCTAAATAACAGTACAAGACAAGTCGAGATATGGTTGTTTTCAGGCGAAGTATTAGTTTCATATTGATAACATGCAATATTACACCAGGCAATGTTAATTTTACACGTGCGACAAGATGGACTATATATTTATGAGGGGGTGGGGGATGTGGGGTGGGGGGGGGGGAGGGTGTAGTTCAGTGTATAGAGTACCTGACTTGAACTCAGAAGGTCGTGTGTTCGAGCCCCGAAAGAGGCTAACATTTTTCTTTAAAAATTATTGTGACCTGTGTATAGGTACAATTTTTTCTGGTCGATGTTTATACAGTATATGATTTCCTGCGCTATAGTTGCTCACTTAAACATGAGCTGGTGAACATGAAGTTACAAATAAGGACACGCATACAAAGAAGAAATCGATTGATATAGAGACTGTGTAGCTTAATGATAATTTACCTGCTCACCCTACTACACGTGCCCTACTAGTCCACTTACGCCATTTTGTACCGTTTTGTACATGCATTTTCCTTTGTTTATATCCTGGCCAATAAATGTCTGAATTTTGCATATCACGACCCTGTATGACTTATGTCGTTTTCCATATTCCGATCCTGGATAATTCAAAACTCAGGGTATGTTTTTTCATAAAGGCATGTACGAGCTCTCCTACGAAACTATTAATCGTAACTTAAATTCTTAAATGTTTAGCTACGTCTTTAACAGACATGCTATTAACCGTCCTAGTGAATTTTAAAATATGTCTGCAAAATCATTTATAGAACCCGCTTGACGTGTCCAATGCTAGACAGTAGTCTATTCGTGATATTGAACAATTAAGATTGAAAATAGTCCCGCATCTTGCATCTTACTTATACGTGTATATATAGCATTGTTATTATATGTTCCGTGCCACTTGATATTAACTCTTAGATTGACAACTAAATATAACCGTCACTAATTTACATTATTTATCCAACAGCTCAACCAAATTATATAATCTCTGACACTTCAGATGTATTGTCATTAGACAAATGAATGCCATCATGACTAAACACGTAATCAGTACAGTTCCATAATCCTCTATTTCTCTAATAGAATATGTCAGTAGTGGCTACCAGGATTTGAGTAGCAACATTGGCCCGAGTAACATGATAATTGTACTCAGAGTAAGGTACACTATCCCGGCTTTCTTTACATTTAATCCCACAGCAATATACGATGCATCAAAGGTCAAGAGCAAACTGATCTGGTGAGTATAGCGGGCAGAATAAATCATTCGATTCTAAATCCATCAACACGATATCACTACCTTCCAGCTCTAGAATGAATTAATACACCGCACGAATCAATACACATGATCGGTTTTTCTCAGTTTTAGATATTTCGTACTGATCTTCAACAACTAAACGCACTATTTATAGCACAGGTAACCTACTTCAGCATCTGCACAGTTTTAATCATGCCGTTATCGGGTCCTCTACTGCAATGAACCTTAAGAGCATACTGGCCGTAACGCTAATTAACGCCTACAGTGTAGGTACCTGTGTAGGTACCACTGTGTATATGTGTGTAAACAAAAACGCTGGTAAACAACGTTACCCAATTTAACATACTGAAATCCTCGATCGGATAATGAAAACAATCTACAGATGATATAGTTTCGATAGACTAATCGAAATAGCACTAAAGCTACTGTAGATCTATAATAGAGATCTGCTCAAATCGTCTAACAAATACTAAATTGGCAGTGCCGTACACAATGTGCAAGTACTTCGTGCGTGTTCCAGTATCTGTATAATATGCTAACAAGCAAGGTTTTACGCAAGCGTAAAATAGCTGCCGAGATACAATTACCTTGTAATACGACGTGCTAGAAGTACACATCACCACAGAAATACAATTGTTCACGTGTGCGTTAAAGTGTACATAACAACACATATAAACTGTTCACTGTTACCATGTGTAATTATAAGATTGCGTTATCAAAGTGAAAAATGTAAAGGAATAATATAAACCAATGAAAATTAAAAAAAAAGTGGGAAAAAAGGGAAATCAGCAGGCTTGAACTCTACCTTCCTGGGCATTAACACGGCGCCAAGACATACTGCACTATTGAGAATTCTGAATGTTTCGTCGCTAATCACCAGATGGCATCATAGAAAGTTTGCGTATTGCTGAAGTAAAGTGCCCTTTTACAGCTAAGGATAAAACAATCGGTGTTGAAACCGTATCGTAATTGAAAGAGAACGCAAATTCGGAGCTCGTTTTAGATGAAACAAACGACTACTATTTCCAGATTCAGGGCCAGCATCTTTGCACAGGAGCAGAAGAATGTGCGCTAGTTGTTTACACGATCACTGACATGGTGCACATTAACATACCACACAATGACGAATTCATAAGCAAATGGTGGACAGCTTACGTCTATTTTTGTATCTCTATTTCAAACCAGCTTTATTGGAGAAGAGGTTTTACAAGACGTACATTGATTAAGACAAAATTTGGATTTCAGTAATTATATATATCTTTTATTCAGCAAAATTCCAAAAGGTCATAAGACCCATGAGGATGCAAGACATATATACAAGGTTGACAGCAGGTACATGCAATAGTTATGTGTACTTATGCAAAAGTACTATTGTTTCAACATCAACACGATATATAATTATAAAGCTTTTGAAAGTAACAATTCAAGAAATAGTTTCAATCATATAGGTTATTTTTACCACCCCACCAATGCATTTTAAACAGTTTTTAATTGCATACTATATGTGGAGAAGATGACGGTCATTTAAATATAATCACATATATATTTGTATTAAACTGGTATGAAATAACAGGTCCATGTGACCATGTGAAGCAGACGTAACGTAATGTTAGCGTGATTGGCCGACATCAATCAAAGTGCTGATGATGAGAATATCAATTTAATATGGAGTCGAGGGCAAAATTTAAGTCTATAATACTCTATAAAAAAACTACCGGTATTAAAAATGTTAAACTAGTTTATCATATAACTTGCGATTATAAAGCCATACATGTATTTATCATTATTACACTAGTGTAAGACATATGCAGATGAAGGCCGCATCATCGTGTGTTCATTTCTGTTAGCTTGGTGCGCATTTAAATCACCTCGTAGATTTTCAGTGTTTAAAATAGCGGATTACGGAAATCAATGAGGTAGATCCTTTGTTTGGTGTGTATGAATGAGTACAAGTTCATATATACATGTAGGCAACTACAATATTTTTTTCTTGTATTCTTTCTTTAGAGTTTTGAGTGAATGTCACATTCATGTTTATTTATTAAATACAGAATTCATTAACTTAAGTCGTTGGATGAAATTGACAGCCTCGCATCTGACATATAAATTATAATTGTATTCAATCTGTTTAATAATAATATTATATGATTATTGCCAAATCGATCATCGGCATTGTGTAAAATAATTTACCAATAAAATAAATATGTATGTTGTTTTCACTATAATATTTAAAGTTTTCAGTCCTATTTAGACAGTGTCTACTTGTAGCAGTGAGCTCAATGCTCAACTTTATAGTGTTGCTACACTGTTATATCATTCCATAGATGCATGACATGATACCATAGCCACCCTGTTGCATATAATGACAATACTTTAAAGGAACACATCAATTTTGATTTGTTTGAAACTTGCGGCATCCCTTTTGTTTGTTTTTCAATCTCATTTTTTTTTTAATTCAAATGAATCAAGGTGCCAATTTTAACGCTTGATGTAAAGTTCAAGATTGCCATGTGTTCCTTTAACTGCAAATTTACTTTTCGTTATATATATGTTATTTGTGTACAGTGTGATGGGTTGGCTACCCTGACCCCTCACATCTATGACAGGGAGAATAAATGGGTTACCATATGGTGACTGATAAAAGAAAGGATTTTTAGTTATATTATTTACAAGTTTTCTTTATAATATTTATTTGAATTGCTGGAGTTACTAGGATTAAATTAATTATGCACGGATAAAGAATATATTGAAAGATGGACACATTTAACATAAAAGTAGTTTGCATCATAATATTTTGTAGATTTCAATAATGAATGACCATGAATGAGATACAAATTGTCACATAACTTACAATCCTTGAGATTCTATTAACTATTTCAAATTGATCTATTGCATTTTTCTATCGTTTTGATAATTTTCTGTCCGCCCTCATTTGCATAGTTATTTCAGTAGCGGATTATCCAAAATATAAAATTATTTCACTCCCTCTCTTTAAGTTACGTGATTAAATTCGAAACAGAGCGACATCGAGACAATTTACTTTATCACCGATGTAAAGAAGTCAAATAAAAAATTTAACAAATTATTTATTAAATTGTAGCAAATATAATAATACTAAGCGAATTGAGAGCAGAATCAAAGAAAGTTATTTTAGCGAGATGATTCTCAGCGGAGTTTTTTCATTTTAACTTTCTTTGATTCTGCTCTCAATTCGCTAAGTATTAGCAGAAGTGAATATTAACCGAGTCTTTTTGCCAAAAATTGCGATACTTTAGGCACAATTATATCTTTATGGACTGAGAATTAGAACTGAAATGCGTGTGTTTACTTACCCAGTCGAGTCAAATTTTCGTTACGGATGATCATCTCTTGCACCTGCTATGACGTCGATTCCTGGGCTTGAAATACATATTTATAACTTTCACATGACATCATCAAAATAATCTGACCAATCAGTGATCAATAAAATAAAATACCTCCACATTCTGGTAGGGAGTAAACTCGGTGTTTATTGTTGATGCTCAACTGAATTTAGCCCTTAATAAAACTAATTTGTAGTGCTAATTGTATTAAAAGCTTTATTTTTTTGTGTACAGCTATGTGTCTTCTTTTGGTATTGTCCGATTTTAAAACACCAATATGTATGCATTTAATTTAAATTATGGTCCAATATTTTGATTTTTCATATAGAGACTGAGGATAAAGTCAGAGTAAACCCCTTTATTTTCACCTACTGAATATCTCAACATCTCGGAAATCTGTAACTAATGACAGGATGTGAAAGTTATGAATTGCAAACAAATTTAGTTTGAAGTGTTGAGCACTTTTGCTCTCCATGATGTTAACACGTGTCAATCATTCATGCATGTGGGGAAACAATGCCACATCTAAAATTGCAAAGAATATAACAAATAAATACTATTTCAGAAGAAATCTTTGTTTCTGTTCCTGTCAAAGGGTGAAACAAAATTTTATAAGTTTTTCCAAGGCCGATTATACCCTCTATGCTCTTTTGCTCGCTATTTTTCTGTCTTTCATGACAACATTTCCTGACATCCTATTTTTCCTTTTAAAAAAAGTTGGCACATTTATTTGAACATTCATGGAGGCAAATAAGTCCTGAACATTAAATCCTTTGTCGGCCATAATTGAATCACCTGGATCGCACATTTAAAATAAATTGCTGCGTTCCACAATCTGTCGGTCACTTGTTGAGCCACCGTACAGTGGAGAAATATAAGACACATGGCCGCCAGGTGTAGCGCCAATGAGTGTTTTCACCGTATTTCTATTTTTATACGTGGAAAATGTGGATTGCTGAGCTGTTGGCGCCTTCATTTTTTTATTGGACATTCAGTTCCATCTATAACAACACGAGTAGTTGGAAATTTTGATTTAAAATGATTTAATCTGAGGGTGCAAAATATCGCACAAGATTGCGTGAAGGCCAAATATCAATTTCTCTCCACTGTTTTGACATAAATATAATCCATGACGTAAACACTATGTTTTTCACACTGCTTTCTGATATATTAACCATATGAGAAAGTTTAAAATGTGGTCGATTTCTTCTAAGTTTTATCAATGTCAAAAAGAACTGATTTATAACAGACGTACTTTCAACCTTGTGATACAGATAATTTAAGCAATAAGCTGCAGGTCCAAGTGTATTTAAAACAAATGTTAATTTTAAGTAATTTTCAAGTCCGGTATAAAAATTAGTGCATTTGTCGTCATCTTTAAAGTTTTCGATATCAAAAAGTATCGGTCGGTTTAGTATCAGTCTGCGTTCCGGATTCTCTGCTACATTTGAGAGGTGTAGCGAAATAGTGGATTTCAGAAGGGCCCGTCTCGACTTCAACTTCACTACATTCCAATGGTTCTAAAATGCCAACCTCTAGCTCATTTAGAACTGTTTCTTCATGTTTTCTTTTTCTGCTTTCTCTGTCCTGTGTCCTAAACCCACGAGACTTTTGTGATGGGGTCATGGGTCTTGTCCATTGATATTGACTGGGGACAGCTGTGGACAGTAGTTTCTGTTGAATGGGATTTCTACCTGAAAATATAAATCATTTTGTTTGTTAATAACACAGCTTTATAAATTGTGACCATTATACGTACATACATGTAGGTTCGTCAGCTTAAACCATCAGGAGAGAAAAGAAACACCAGGTGATAGATTCCCCTAATATAAATGTTTTGAGTTCATAAAGGATCACTGATCCCAATCTCTCCATAGTGCGCAAATAGAACAAAAATAGTGGTGAAACCGAAGGTCGGTTACCCCACCCACTACTTGACTATCAACGAATACTTCTCAACCGTATGGGTACGTTTATTTTACAAAAGTATGGCTATGAATAACACATCTACTAACTTTAAAGTTTTCTTGTGTGTGTTTTTTTTCAAAAAGTTTGATTGGACACTAAAACATACCATCTATTGTTTGTTGAATGTAGTCATCCGGTTTGAAGTGCGCCTTACAGGCGACTGACGATTTTGACGGTTTCCAATTCTTAAATCCCTCATCCATTCGTTTAATCGCCAAAATCCATTTCTCCCGTCTAACTGATTCGGTTGGAAACTCATGTCCCCCTCTTAAATGGCATCCTGGCACACAATAACACGTACTAGGCATGATTTCTTTTCTTTTTTTCACGAATTTCTTTGTTTATCGTACGATAAAGACCGAGTAACACCAAAGTAGCTGGACCAGGTTCGGTGGCGCCATCTATTCTCGGCAGATAACTCGCTACTATCAATCGTGAACGCTCGGCTGTGCGAAATGTTGCGAATGGATTACATCAGTAGACTGGTTTACGAACAAGTGAAATGGTAACCTTTCAACATTACAAAATATGTGTTTATACCATTCAACTTTTTCAGACGAGTTCTCTAGGAATTCAAGTTGTAAAGCATGCGTATTGCCACTTACATGAGTCACAGTCTGTTAACCATAGCACATTTAAAACTCATATAAGAGTCTGCTGCCTTCGGCAGCAGAATAACAGCAAACACGATAGCAGTAATTTATATCTACTTATCTGAAAACAACGTTTCTATAATGATCTATGACGATGTCCTCTTTATCACAGATCTATTATTAATATGGCTGTGTCCTCTAGCTACAGAAATTTCTTTCAGTAAAATCTTCACTACAGTAATGGCGTCGGTAGGAAGCAGATGCTGACGTAGAAGTGGAACATTCTAGAAGGGGTCGTTACACAATTGTTAACACCTAAGATTGCTAGGGAGCGACTCAAATAATTTTATCTGCGCTAAACATCATTTAATAAAGTAGTTTTTATTATTATTTAAAACAGCTTAATTACAGTGGAACATCACCTCCATTGAGATCCTACATTTAAAATTAAATTGCAAAAGATTTACCGACAATCCTTTCAATATCTGGATATTTAGAAAATTACATTTTTAACCAGTAAATTGAATTGGATGTTAAGGCGCACCAACACACGAAGGAATATATGGTGCCTAACAGGAATGAATCCTCCTCCATTTACATCACGATAACATATGTAGAATGGGCCTAGAACATTGTTACCTTCAGAACTGCAGAGTTGCTGCAGGTTTACCACCACTAATTACATGTAAGCCTCCGAGGTGTAGTCGAATGTAGTATCTATAATAAAAAGTAATCCCTCCTTTGTTGATGAAAACGGGAATTATAAGTAGGGGAAAACTGCCCATTTATATTCGATTTTGTGGTTGTATGTATAAGAAGCGTATTAATAAGTTTTACTGGATCAATGATGAACATTTTCGAAATTTCGACTCTATGCTTATACTTTGTGAGCAATGAAAACAGTCAATCAATAAAAACAGCTGTACCCTTGACCTGTTTAGTAAACAAACAAGAACGTTCTTTCATGTCTTGTGACCCCACCTTTTCTGGTGATTTTGCAAGTGGAAAATTAGTTTTCTATATGAACATTACACTGCTGCATTATCCATACTTGAGTTGAATTTGCAGCAAATCATTAATATGTGACACTTTAACATTAGTGTCTATGGGGAAAATAATTAGTGGTATAATACCTGCATATGCTATAGTAGACACTCCATTTACGATGGAAGCACGTTTCCACGTTTGCATACGCGGTGTCATGATACAGACCTTGAAGGAGCATGTAAAAAAACAACAAAAAGAATATGAATGTGGGGGTCCTATCCCTCTGCATGTGACAGTGTGAGGGTCCTATCCCTCTGCATGTGACAGTGTGGGGGTCCTATCCCTCTGCATGTGACAGTGTGTGGGGTTCCTATCCCTCTGCATGTGACAGTGTGTGGGGGTCCTATCCCTCTGCATGTGACAGTGTGTTTGCGAGATTGCAGTGGTTGTATTCTACCCCGGCAGAGATTCATCTGGTTTGTATGGTTTTAAATTCAATAAAGCAACCTTAATTATGCGACATATATATACTGAATCTCGATTGAATAATAATTCTAAAATTTTAAAAGACCTGCCAGGGACCCGTTTTATTAAACTCTGACCGTAAATAAAATTTAAAATCATCTACTTTTGTCCACCTACGTAGTGTATCACATGTATAAGAAAACGAGAAGGGTGTTCCACAAAACACTTGTGTCGCCTGCCATGTGCTTATTTCAGCAAGTACAATCCAACTATAAAATTTGAAGACAGTGGATGCAATCCTTCATGAATTATAGCGTAGTTATTTTAAAGTGTTAAAGTTTATGAAAAGGGGCATAGATATGCATTTTGCCCAGTTATAAGATAGATAGATAGATACTTTATTGACTTAAACTTTTACAGTTTCTCATCATTACATACATAATTTGTAATACATAATTATAATCACGGTTATAAGCTAGGTTAGGTTGCAGGTTAAAGTTTTATGAAAGGGACATAACTCAAAAAGTCAGAGTTATTGGTATGTGTAACGACATTCCTTTGGTTAAGACGAAGCTGTATGTAAAGTTTCATGAACATAGGTCAAATAACTTTTTTAAGTTATGACCAGTTATGAGCTTGGTTAGGTTGCAGATTAAAGTTTTATGAAAAGGGGTATACCTCTTCTGAAATAAAAGTCAGAGTTATTGGACATATGTAACAACATTGCTTGGGTTAAGATGAAGAGGTGTGTATAGTTTCATGAACATACATCAACTAATTTTCAAGTAATGGCCAATGTTATGTTACAGGTTAAAGTGTGACGGACGGACGGACGACGACGACGGACGACGATGACATTATAGTATTTATACGCATATGGCAACAGCAGGTACTCATAATTGCACAAATTAAATATAGCTGAACACAATATTTCCGTGGATGCAAGAACCTGGATCCGCCTAACATACTTTCGGGCCTGCACATTCAATTAACATAGCTACGCCCCTGACTTACTCTTATATTTGCGGACACACAGTTAAACTCATGGTGAAGCGTGAAGTGAAAACAGTGGAGAGAGTAAGACATATTTACTTTCTTGCCCCTTTATCGCAGTTTTTGGATATTAGAATCGTCTATGATATTTCGTGTATTGTATATATATATTTATTATATATATATCACTGTTTAATTCCTTAATTATATTTATAATTAATTAAAGTTATTCAAAAAAACTATTAAAAAAGCAAATGGTTAATTTACGCAGATGATTTGCAAGATATATTGCAAGAGTGGAGTGCGTGGTCCAGTGGTAGAGCGCCGACCTCCAGATCGAGAGGTCGTGGGTTCGATCCTTTCCGCGGCTACGTTATTTATCCTTGAGCAAGATAATTAATCCACATTGCTTAGTACTGGTTCTGCCCAGGTGATTAATCTAAGTTGCAAGAACTTGTTTCTCAATCGATGTAAAATAAATATGTTTAAACTATTTGCAAGATACTTTAGTTTAAATATGGGCTCAGATGAAGAGATGATACGGAAATCTTAAGTGTGCAAAACAATGAAAGTTTTATGTTGGCTCTTCTTTATATCCTTAAACTTTCAACTTTTTTATGAAAAACCTTAAAATCGCAATACATATACCAACTGACATAATGGTATTAGTTTATAAATCAATTGGGTCTCCCTGTCATTCTATTTAGATATGAACTTCTGATGGTAAACGTACTGATTAAATCGTATGTATAAGTACTTACAATAAAGTACTCGTTTATACAAGTACTAACCATGATTTACCCGTATATACAAGTACTAACAATGACACACTCGTATATACAAGTACTAAACATGATTTACCCGTATATACAAGTACAAACAATGACAAACTCGTTATATACAAGTACAAACAATGACCTACTCGTATATACAAGTACTAACAATGATTTTCTCTTATATACAAGTACTAACAATGACCTACTAGTATATATACATGTCCAAAGAATGACTTACTTGTATATAAAAGTACACATAATGACCTACTCGTATATACAAGTACTAACAATGACCTACTCGTATATACAAGTACAAACAATGACGTACTCGTATATACGAGTACTCACAATGACTTACTCGTATATACAGGTACCAATAATTACTCACTCGTATATACAAGTACTAACAATGACTTACTCGTATATACAAGTACAAACAATGACTTATTCGTATATACATGTACAAACAATGACTTCCTTGTATATACAATCACTAACAATGACTTACTCGTATATACATGTACTAACAATGACATACTCGTATATATATACATGTACAAACAATGACTTACTCGTATATACAAGTACTAACAATGAATTACCCGTATATACAAGTACAAACAATGACACACTCGTATATACAAGTACTAACAATGACTTACTCGTATATACATGTACAAACAATGACTTACTTGTATATACAACCACTAACAATGACTTACTCGTATATACATGTACTAACAATTACATACTCGTATATATATACATGTACAAACAATGACTTACTCGTATATACAAGTACTAACAATGACACACTCGTATATACAAGTTCTAACAATGACCTACTCGTATATACAAGTACTAACAATGATTTTCACTTATATACAAGTACTAACAATGACCTACTCGTATATACATGTCCAAACAATGACTTACTTGTATATAAAGTTACACACAATGACCTCCTCGTATATACAAGTACTAACAATGACCTACTCGTATATACAAGTACAAACAATGACGTACTCGTATATACAAGTACTAACAATGACATACTCGTATATACAAGTATTAACAATGACTTACTCGTATATACATGTACAAACAATGACTTACTCGTATATACAATGACTAACAATGACTTACTCGTATATACATTTACTAACAATGACATACTCGTATATACAAGTGTTAACAATGACAATGACATACTCGTATATACACGTGTTAACAATGACATACTCGTTTATACATGTACAAATAATGACTTACTCGTATATACAATCACTAACAATGACTTACTCGTATATACATGTACTAACAATGACTTACTCGTATATACATGTACTAACAATGACATACTCGTATATACAAGTGTTAACAATGAATACTCGTTTATACATGTACAAACAATGACTTACCCGTATATACAATCACTACCAATGACTTACTCGTATATACCAGGAGTAACAATGACCTACTCGTAAATACAAGTACTAACAATGACATACTCGTATATAAAAGTTCTAACAGTGATTTATTCGTATATACAAGTACTAACAATGACATACTCGTATATACAAGTACTAACAATGACATACTCGTAAATTCAAGGACTTACTCGTATATACAAGTACTAACCATGACTTACTCGTATATACAAGTACTAACAATTACATACTCGTCTATACAAGTACTAACAACGAGATACTCGTATTTACAAGTACTAACAAAGAGATACTCGTATATACCAGTACTAACAATGACATAATCGTATATGAAAGTACTAACAATGACATACTCGTATATACAAGTGCTGACAATGACATACTCGTATATACAAATGCTAACAGTGACTTACTCATATATACAAGAACTAACAGTGACATACTCGTATATACAATTACTAACAATGACATTATCGTATATGAAAGTACTAACAATGACATACTCGTATATACTAGTGCTAACAATGACTTACTCGTATATACAAGTGCTAACAATGACATACTCGTATATAAAAGTGCTAACAATGACCTACTCGTATATACAATTACTAACAATGACATAATCGTATATGAAAGTAGTAACAATGACATACTCGTATATACTAGTGCTAACAATGACTTACTCGTATATACAAGTGCTAACAATGACATACTCGTATATAAAAGTGCTAACAATGACTTACTCGTATATACAAATACTAGTAATGACTTACTCGTTTATATAAGTACTAACAATGACCTACTCGTATATACAAGTACTGACAATGACATACTCGTATATACAAGTACAAACAATGACTTACTCGTATATAAACGTACTAATAACGACGAAATCGTATATACAAGTACTAACAACGACGTACTCGTATATACAAGTACTAACAATGACATACTAGTATATACAAGTGCTAACAATGACGAAATCGTATATACAAGTACTAACAACGACGTACTCGTATATACAAGTACTAACAATGACATACTGGTATATACAAGTACTAACAATGACCTACTCGTATATACAAGTGCTAACAATGACGAAATTGTACATACAAGTACTAACAACGACGTTCTCGTATATACAAGTACTAACAATGACATACTGGTATATACAAGTACTAACAATGACATACTCGTATATACAAGTACTAACCATGACTTATTCGTATATACAAGTACTAACCATGTCTAATTCGTATATACAAGCACTAACCATGACGTATTCGTATACACACGCTCTAACCATGACTTATTCGTATATACAAGTACTGACCATGACTTATTCGTATATACAAGTACTGACCATGACTTATTCGTATATACTATATACAAGTACTGACCATGACTTATTCGTATATACAAGTACTGACCATGACTTATTCGTATATACAAGTACTGACCATGACTTGTACTGACCATGACTTATTCGTATTTACAAGTACTGACCATGACTTATTCGTATATACAAGCACTAACCATGACTTATTCGTATATACACGCTCTAACCATGACTTATTCGTATATACAAGCACTAACCATATACAGGCAGGAATTAACAATGTTTTGACTCGTATATTAATGTAGAAACAACGACTTTCTCGAATATACATATACACACAACGACTTACTCATGTATGCATGAAGAAAAACGACTTTCCTGTAAATACATGTAGAAACACTGACTTACCTGTAAATACATGTAGAAACACTGACTTACCTGTATATACTTATATCAATATCAAAATAAGGATTATGTCTCCTTTTGTGGAATGCTATTGAAAGTGCATGTACAAACGAAAAAAAGGAGAACTCGAAAAATCCTAAATAGTTTTACGTGTAACTTGGAGTTTAATATGTTTACACTTCTAAGTAAAGCTATACTTGAATAATAAATACAAACGTGATAACAGTGTACAATGATCCATACTCAGCTTATGTCATACTCAAGGTCATGTGTGTATTGACTAATCAATATATTTATTGTGGAATCCTACAGAAAGTGTATTTACAAACGAAAGAAAAGTAGAACTCAAATAATCCTGAATGTTTTACAAGGTAGATTGCAATTTGATATGTTTACACTTTAAATTTATGTAAAGAGTGCTATACTTGAATAATAAATACAAACTCGATAAAAGAGTGTACAGTATTGATCTATACTCAGCTGATATCGTACTCAAAAGTTCATTGACTAATTAGCATCTTTATCAAGTATGTATTTATAATTCAAGGGTAGTACTGCCTAGATAAATGTGTAACCATATTAAACTGGAAATTCCATGGAAAACATATTCAAGATTATTTGAGGTGTAGGTTCTACCTAGGACAATTGCTGTCAACCTTATTTTCTAAATGGCGACACCCCTTATAGTTGAGCCCCATCTAGCGACAAGTTTGAGGTAGCGTTGTGCAGAACTAGTCTCGATCATCTGCGACGCTTGCTTGTTTTCAATCAAGCGTCGAAGATGATCAAGACTAGTGCAGTATATGTCGCAGTTATTTCTATGCTGGTTTCCCGCAATACATATTCGTCATAAAGCAGCGTATTGTACAATACAACCAATCATCCACTGGCGTTGACTGACTGACTGACTGAATATAATATAATCACATACATTTGACATAGCGATATAACATTCCGCCGTGTTCTAGTGGTTATTAGAGTTGCCCTAAGTGCATGTTTTGATTTCAGAGCACGATATCAAGGGTTCGATTCCCGGTGCAAGCGAAACAATATTACTTTCCTTTTTTTATTTAATAAATTTATAAATCAATAAAATTAAAGTAGGTCGGTAGAAAGTTGTTTTAAATCAGTTATTTTCAATAATAGGACAATTGTTCCGTAGTGGTTTTGTCCGTACATATAAATGAACAAACATATCACGAACAAAACTTTTTTATTGCAATAAACAGTTTTGGGTCTGGTAATTGTAATTGATTTTGCAACATCTGCATGTTAGTTATTCAGTAACATCGGTTATAGAATGCAATAACAAAGTAATTGATTTTGCAACATCTGCTGGTCCATTAAGGACCTAATACCAGCCCATTGTATTTGTGAGGGACATAATTTATATACATTGGCAGCCCATTGTATTTGTGGGGGACAGCATTTGTATAGGTAAACTATAAATCAATGTTAGACCTACAACTGCATGAGAAAATGGTGGTCTAAATTTTGTTTCAGTTGATGAGGCCCTACCAATACGGCGATTTTCTTCAAGCAATATATTAAAACATAAAAGCAGGTATTTCATTAGTTGTCTTTTGGTGTGTTTTCCTTCTAAAAACAATGAATTATCCTCGACATGTAGTAATAAATGTGTTAAACAAATAATCAGAAACAACGTCCTCAGAAATAACTGAACCGAATAAAACACGACTAGCAGCAGTACAAATTATAAACACGACTAGCAGCAGTACAAATTATAAACACGAATGGCAGCATTATAAATGATAATTAATGTTTACACGTTAGCGTATGATACAGTAAATAATGAAAGTTGCATAATCCCAAATGTTGTTGTTTGATGTATGCATTTAATTTAACATAGTGAACATTCTAAAGAAACAAAAGGTGCGGAGATGAAAATCGTTATTGTTGCGTAATATCATTTGACAGTTGATCATTATATCCAATTTCGAGCTATTCATAATTTTGATAGAGCATCATCCAAAAAATTGACCAATCAGTGACCAGAAATAAGACATAACCAATACATTCTGGTTGGTGATAAACTCGGTCTTTATCCTTGATGTTCAACCAAGTTTACTGTTAAAATTAAGGTATCTACAGAGTGACTCTTTTAAAACCCTGCCTATTTCATGCACATTCATGCAAATTGATTCAATATATGTATCTTTTAAAATCAAAATCTTGAAAATTATGGTATTTTTACTCTGCCAAAGATTTTTATTTTACTATAGAACCTAACAATAAAAACCGAGTAACACAAATTTTATCACCTACAGAAAATAAAATAAAATCTCAACATCTCTGCAATGCAAAATTATGAATCGGAATGAAAGTCACACAACCAGTGGGCATCATTAGCATGGAAATAAATACTGACATTAGGATCCCTTTAATGCAACAAACACAAAAAAGAGAGAAAAGTAGCAGACTCGGTTTAATTGTTCATGAGAGGTAATAAGGTAATATAAAGTGCGATACCTCTCACTCCCACAAACACCGGCTTAAGCGGTATTCTACTGTAAAGCCACACAAATTGGGCTTGATGATCCCAAAGGACCAGTAAGTATTAACACTACTGATCCGTAGTCGACTTTTTACAGCCGTCACACAGCAAGAATGTCAATAAATACTACAGACATATTAATTGTTATTAGGTCTGTGTAATTACCGAAAAGGTCACACTGTAAGCCAAAAACATACATTACTGGTCATGCATAACACAGTATTTTGTCATGTAATCAAGACTGATAGGAAAATGAATAAATGTGATTTATTTATTTTCAGTTTTGATCTGAATCATTTTCAAATGTGTGTTCACCTCAACAAGCCTGCACACTTTACAGTATATTTGCATAATTACCTTCCAGTTTGAAACATTTATTGACACATCCACTACATAAGTCCCTTTTCCTTCTGCAGTGTTATCATAGATCTATATATCCATGGTGTTATACATCACTTCATACTATATATGAACACATTGTATTGTAAATCCAGTAATGTTTGCCTGATCGACCATGCGCTTTTAATGATGTGTATCCAAGCTAGAAAATAAAATGGTTTGTGCAACACAGCGGGTGCACATACACTTTTATCAGCAATTTGATCAGCAAGTTTGCGGCGTATCTTCGAATTTGATTTCAACTTCAGTCCGACATTAACGCTGCGGGCGGTAATTATTGTGTGAATTTGTTGTGAAAACGTACATTTTAGCAGCGATGATTGCAGTTTGGTGACGCACTTTTCTGACACATTAATTGTGCTCCGTGATTCATATAATGGTCCGTTTTACGGCGTGCGTTTGTTAGATAGATACTTTTATTTCAAATTTCCAATAGGCTATAAAGCCCGTGAGGATACAAATACAAAATATAACATGGTAGCAGTGCAGTAATTACTACATATACATGTATATATATATATATGAAAACGGTAAGTATATATTATATCACAATATAACTTTCATAAGCCATTATGCAATCATGTGTAATTGAGAAGGTGTTAACAACTGTACATATAGAGATTTACATATTATTTACAATTTCATTTATTCATATTCACATGCACGCGCGCACCTCGCACGTACACTCGTTGTTCGAAAAATTACAGTTATATTCTATATAACAGTTCATTTCTTAATTTAAAAGCTTCATAAATAAATATACCTAATTTACGAATTCTAACTTTATTTGTTGAGTTAATTAATTCTATAAATTTAATCATGTTAGGACGTTTCCAAAAATATTTAGATATATATTGATTCCTTAACTCCGAAAATCGTTCACACTCTAATACAAAATGAAATTCATCTTCTAACACTCTACACAGATCACACGTTCTCTCGTTAACAGGTATTCTAATAGGTTTAACCCATCTGCCAGATTCAATTTTTAATCTATGAGATGAAACTCTTAGTTTTGTAACTGATTGACAACATTTGTACACATTTATATTTTCTAAATATGGCTGAATTTGAAAAATTGCAATACTGTTGTAGAAAACAATTCTGCTTGAGCTCTGCAATCTATGATTCCAATTTTGAATAAAATGATCATTTAGTCTTTGTTTAATAACGTTAATAAAAATCTTTTCATTTCCAACTCCTTGTTGGATCCATATATAATAAAAACCTAGTGAAGCCAATAAATGTTTAACAAGCGATGCCCAGTTAACTTTTTGTGGATACAATTCCAAGTCACTTAACATCATATTATACACAATTTTAACATATTTTTGTTCCCTCAGTTGTAAAAGTTTTAACCAATATTTTATAATAATGAGTTATCTCTTAGTAATGAATGATGTTCTTCCCAACTCACCATATATGAAATCATTTTGTGTTGTCTTTTTAACCCCTAAAATCCTTTTACAAAACTGCAAATGGACTCGTTCAATAGGATTTGCTTGTATAAACCCCCAGATCTCACATGAATAGTTCAGAATTGGTGTAATTAACTTATCAAAAAGGTCCAATTTGTGTTTTGGTGAAATAAATGTAAATTTGTATAAGTATTTGTTCATTGTAAAAATTGCCTTTTGCGCTTGACCCGAAAGAGTATTTTGAGCTTCTGTAAAAGATCCACCAGTAGAAAAAAACATTCCTAAATAAGTAAACGTACTGACAGTTTCTATAACTCTGTCTTCGTAATAAAATGCTAAATTTCTTGGCAACATTCCCCCTTTTCTAAATATCATTACTTTTGTTTTTGTCGAATTAACTTTTAATTTCCATTTACTACAATAATTTGATAATATATTAAGACTTTCCTGTAACTCTTCGGGTGAATTAGCAAATATAACTATATCATCCGCATATAAAAGCATAAACATTTTAAAGATATTGACATCTAATCCTTCTAGTCCACTAAGTAAGTATTCACTTTCAATATCGTTAAGAAACATGGAAAAAAGAAAAGGTGACAAACATTCGCCTTGCCTGACACCTAACATGCAAAATAACTCATCACTTAGATTATTACAAAATTTTACTTTAGATTTAACAGTTGTATACATCGATTTAATTATGTTAAGAATTTTCCCTCTAATTCCAAATTGGGTTAACTTGTACCATAAGTTATCTCTAACAACGTAATCGAATGCTTTGGTAAAATCGATAAATACACAATATAATTTTTCCCCCTGATTCAGTATATGCGTAATTAAACCATGTAAAACAAAATTGTTATCGACAGTACTCATACCCGACCTAAATCCCGCCTGTGCTTCAATTAAAACACTACTTTTCCGCCCATTCAGATAATCTATTATTTAGCGCTCTAGTAAATAACTTTCCTAAACAACTGAGCAGGGTAATACCTCTATAATTATCAACGCTATGTATACTACCTTGTTTATGAAGAAGAAGAAGAAATTTTATTGACTTAAACTATTACATAGTTTTTCATCATATAAACATACATTTTACAAATATAATTTGACCACAATAACAAGATTAGTACAGGTTCATTAATTTATGAATTAATATGAAAAAAAGGAGATATATCACGGAGAAAAAAAAATAAAAATATATATATATATATAGGAATCAAAATCTAATACGGTACAATAGAACAATTGTATTATAGTGAGGATGAACGAGATTATAAGTTATTTATCATGGTACGTCTTAAAGAGAAAGCTTCTGAGATGTATTTGCTAAAATTGATAACATCTTTTTTGTTTGTTGACTGAAGGAGAACAATGAATTTAAACATACTAGGCCTATGGCTATAATATCGTTTTATATATTTACTTCTGATTGTATTATAAATAGGACATATTAACGCAAAATGGAACTCGTCCTCTATATCATTAGTGTTACATATTTGACATATCCGTTCATGTCTTTCTAACCTTTCACGAGAATACCTCCCTGTCTCGATCCTTAAACTATGAGAGGACAAGCGTAATCTGGTTACCACACTGCGATCGCGCCTGGTATGCAATATATCTAGGTAATTATCATATTCAAAATGGTGTTTAACAGATTTGTAAAGAGTTAGCACTCTATTCGTTTCAAGGTCGGTTGACCAGTTTTGGACATAATTATCTATTAGTCGTTGTTTGTATATCGGTACAAAATGTATTGCATTTAGTGAGCTAGGGTCAAGCCATGCATACATGAAACCACTACTATTTAGTAATGACATGACTTTTGACACCCAATTTTTTAATCCCCTTTCACAGTCAGATTTTGCGCTTTCATACACGTGTTTTATAATAACGTTATCAGTATTGACCGCTCTTAGCCAGTATTTAATGATACTAACATGTCTATTTATATATAACGGATAACGGCCCAATTCCCCGTATACCCCTGCATTACTTGTCGATAATTTTACACCAAGAACTTGTTTACAATACTTTAAGTGAATTCTTTCAATTTCCTTGGATTTAGTAAAACCCCACACTTGACTGCCATAATTAAGAATAGAACCTACAAAAGCATCAAACAATTGTAAAGCTGTTTTCGGTTTTAACTCATATTTCTTTATATTTATTGATAGAAGGTTCATAGCTTTAAGCGCTTTACCACATAATGTTTGTTGGTTAAGCGTAAACGACCCTGTATAGTTGAACACAACTCCTAAATAGTTAAAGTCGTCGACCACTTCGAGAATGGTACCGTTATAAGACCAATTTTCAGTAACTCTGGTTGTTCCTCGGTTACGAAATGTAATGGAATAATATATCCCTCTGACCAAACATCTGGAAAGTAACCTTTATCTAACAATACATTAAACATTTTACATAAAGTCGGTGCTAAAATATCTTGTCCGTTTAAAAATAATTCATTTATAAGTAAGTCGGGACCAGCAGATCGATTTGTTTTTAATTGTTTAATTGACTTTATTACCTCTTCTTCTGTAAAGATGATATTTAATTCATCGAACATAATACTAAATTCGTTCTGCTCATATCTTTCATTAAAATATAAAATATCATCGTCAGGAGTGAAAAATACATCCTCTGGATCATTTATAGCTTTAAAATACTGTTCAAAAGATGACAGCGGTATATTTGATGATTTTATTCCTGCAGTGTCTTTTAACATACGCCAATATAATTTAGCATTTTGATATCTAGCTTTCACAAATAAAGAAGTCTTTTCTCTATCATATAATGTTCTGTACTTTCTTATGGTTGATTTGTAAGTCGATCTAGCCCTTACCATATTAATTCTGTTATCGTCGCTTTTATCGTCCCTATACTTATCTAGCATGTACAAAAAATCAAATTTTCTTTCATTACATTCGTCATTATACCAAGGATTATCATTTTTGTTACAAACGCCGAATGTTTGAATGTCGTTATTCGAATAAAGCTTCCGTTTAAACAAAGGTGAAGACACATCATCAATAATTGCATTAAAATCTTGTATACATGTATCGATATCAACATATGTTATATTATTTGCGGGGTACGCATATTTTTTAAATAGTAATAATTTATACAAATAGAAACAAGTTAATAACTTATAGAACATATAAGTTAAAATTTAAAACGGAATTCTATGTTAAAATGAACTTATCAAAGGGCCAACGGAAAACGTTATCCAAATTCAGATGCTGTAATTTACCTTGAGCTGTAGAAACTGTATGGTACACCCGTCCAAAATCCCTTAAACGAAATAATTTGCAAATACTTTAAAGGTGAAATTTAGCGTGTTTTTTGAGCATATATTCTGAAATATATGTATATAATATACAATCTGTTCAAATATTACACTTATTGGTTGTCCCGTTTTCTCACAGTAGCCAATTTTATCTCATAGCGCACACGCTTGAGTTTCGCCCTTTTTGAAGACAGGTAAGTGTCACGTGATCCTGTGACGTCATTGGTACCAAACGATCAGCGGTGTCGCATTGAGTTGTATAGTATTGTCTATGTAGGATTAAGTTTTATGGTACGTGTTAAAAATGCCGTGTGCTGTAGCTGGGTGTCAAAGTGTGCATAAAAAAGGACAATCTAATAACATCAGTTTTTTTCGTTTTCCTAATCAGGTTAATGATAGATTAAGATTTGAATTGTGGGTGGACCGCTGTCGACGAAAATCGCCCGTCGCGTCAAAAAAATGGGAACCTTCGAAAGACGCGCGAGTTTGTAGTAAACACTTTGAGTTGGATTCGTGGGAAATCCATCCTTTGGTTTCATTTTCATTGAATTTGAAGGACAGACGGCCATGCAGATTAAAAACAACAGCGATACCAACAATATTTTCCTACAAAAATGAGAAGTGCCTAACCCCGCCGTCTCCGAGCAAGTTTTATTCGCCGATTCGACCGGCGTTGAGGAAGAAATTATTAAATGAGGTAAGATAGAAGTTTTTGTTCAGTTATCTTAGCAATTCCTCGGGTATGTGTATGATAAATTGTAGAAAGGTATATAGTCTTAGATCTGTACATCGTGATTGTTTAGCTGTTGAATTAGATGCATGCGTCTTACGTGAACGGCGCTAATATAATGTAGCCGTCTTTTTCAAAAGATCGCTAAAAAGGTTTAGCATATGAATGTAAATGAATTCGGTAAAAATAAACACTGTCGTTGTTTCAATATATATTTTGTAGTATTTTTTTTTTTTTTTTTTTTTAAATTATACACCTTCTTCTGCCAATAGTGTTATAGATTTATATAGAGTTATATATCGGTCTCTGGATTTGAAAATAATGACAAAATGTTTCATGGATGTCTATATTAAAACGCAGAAAATTGATAATGTTACTAGCTATTATATTAGTTCAGTCATGTTGTATGGCAAAACAACAACAATAACGGCTTTTACCTCATGCAGTAAGTAAAATAAGTGCTTTACAAGCATATATATACTTTATATTCTAAATAAAAAATTTGTTAGGTCTGTTTTTTCGATCTCTACATGTACATAATACATTATGTCGTGCTCATAATACATTTGACTATATTATTTAGATCATCTTCGTGCGCGATGAACTAACTAGTTTCTCACGCATCATATATCCGTCTTGTGCAATACGCGGCTCGCCGCGGCGGTATTGCACCGCTCACGGAATTGCAATATACAGGAAATGTAGGCATATCATAAAACTACGTTTCCTTAAATGGTGCGTGATTTTGTCATATACCGACGTTTGTACCATGATTAGGCTGTACTTCAATAGGGCACCGCAATAGTTGATTAGTCGCTGTGTGGTATATTGTTATTTGGCGGCACGTGGAGAGCGTGTCATACTGCAAATCCGAATCTCATACACCACTATAGACTGTTTTGGAGGCGGCGGGGACTTATGGTATATAGAATACTATAGAAATTAGATGCTGTTACATTTATTTATTTATCAATTATACTTACTAGACTCTAAATATATTTTTTCAATGTCTATTTTTCGGCAAAAATAAAGTCCTTATAATCTGACGCTCGTATTAATGTACAAGTATTAGACCATGTCCATTCATTCGGAATATACTGCATTTCGCGCTTAGTGTAAATGTACCGAGATATTGCAGCGTTGCTGGTGACTTTCAGAATTTCGATGACCTGCACCGCGTTCAACTTCCTCATCGCTATCGGTTGAATCCGAGGTATTTTCATCCTCAGACACGAATTCTGGCTCAAAATCGTAAGGTTGCACATTGTGCAACCTTCTTATCATGGGCATTTCATCTGACTCAGCATCATAGTCGCTTAATTCCGACATTTTCACACACACTATACTGTTTTTGCGTGCTTTCCCTATGTACAAATGGTTTCGTTTTGTTCCCAATGACGTCACTTCCGGTTTTACGAGGAAGAGTTTCCCCCTTTGATTTTTTTTCAATTTTTTAGCGTAGCCTGTTCGTCTTTTCGGTTTTTATCTTTAAAAACATATTTTCACTAAAAATACATCAATAGCATAGTTACCATCGTATTTATAATGATATTTGATAATTAAAAACATATCAACAACGGATTTGTTGATTTAGGACAAATTTCTGCTTTAAGTGAAGTGGAAGACGAAACTCATTTTTTAATACATTTTTCATTGTACGATGATATCCGGTGTGAACTTTTCCAAGGGGCTACGCTCATCGACAATCCATTTTATACTTTTCTGCCACCAGGATAATTGGGTTGAAAAATGACAAACTATCTTTAACTCTATGTAAAATGAACAGAAGGAGAAGTACCATATTAATCTAACTATTTTATTTTAATGTTTGCAAATTCTAAGTTATTGTATTTTAAACTATTTTCAAACTCCATAATGTTTGATTTTTTTTAAGAATGAGTGTTATCTAGGTTTTAAAGGCCCAAAATAACACACAATCGGCATTTTATTGAATCTGCTTTAACGAACAGTTAGTTTCACAACCTTTAACCTGGGATGATCATATAAAGCCCTGCTTTAACATAGAAATAATGTTAATATAACTTGCATCTCGATTAAACATAGACAAATTAAATTGTCTTAAACGTATGCTACATAAATAATTGATACTTTTTTAATCAACCCCAAATAAAACAACTGCAGATCGGGTAATCAATATCTTTCAAACCCAACACCGCAGATGACTTTAGTTTTGGCTGTTAATCAAAGTCGGAACCCCAGTTTGCTACTTTTTGGAAGGGTGCAACTTTTCAAATCACACTTTTATATCTTGAATGTCTTTAAACGGTACCCAGCTATTGAAATCCTCATTGTAACCTTTCCATTTAATCAATGCTTGTTTCTTTTTGTAATCACGTCGTACTACTTTTTCAATTCTGAATATGACTTGATCAGCTTTTAACATTTCCAATTTATAGAAGCTCCCATCAATGTTTTGGTTGTTCAAATCTTTTATTTTGTACATCACAGGATTTGTACATTGAATTTCATCAATAACAAATATTTCTTCAGTCCAATTTGGAGTATAACCTTTTTCAAACGTTCCTTTATATTTGCTAATTCTAACCGTGTCTCCTATTTTGAACTTTGGCAAAGCTTTTTTTAATTTTCATCTTTCCGTACAAGTTGAAATACACTATTGCTTTATTTTTCTCATCACTGGCCTCAATCGGGGTCATTTTAATACTCCGATGTTTTGTATTATTGTATTTATCAGGTCGGTACCTCAAAGATCAAGGTCACACTTGAAGTTCATAGGTCAAAAACAGGTACGCAATTTCGTGTCCGGACCGTAACGTCACAACCCCTGCAAGGAATTTAAAATAACTTGGCACAAGTGATCACCATAACAAGACGATGTGTCCCCCGCAAAACCCAGGTCCGTACCTCAAAGGTCAAGGTCACACTTCAAGTTAATAGGTAAAAAACATGTACGCAATTTCGTATACTGACCGTAACGTCACAACCCCTGCAGGGATTTTTAAATAACTTGGCACAAGTGATCACCATAACAAGATGATGTGTCGCTTGCAAAACCGAGATCCGTACCTAAAAGGTCAAGGTAACGCTTGAAGTTTATAGGTAAAAAAAAGGTACGTAATTTCGTGTCCGGACCATAACGTCACAACCCCTGCAGGGATTTTTAAATAACTTGGCACAAGTGATCACCATAACAAGACGATGTGTCATGCGCAAAAACCAGGTCTTCAAGGTCAAGGTCACACTTGGAGGTCAAAAGTCAAATTGTGGCCGGTCAATAACTCTGGCATTCATGGACGGATTTTCAAATAACTTGGCACAAGTGCTCACCACAACTATTGATGCTGCATTGTTGGTTAGAGATTAGATCATGGCGGGGATTTCTTTATTTACACTATCCTGTTTTAATGGGATGACAGTAGGGTAAGTGTGAGGTTTGGTGCACCCTAGAACCGGTTTAAACCCCCAGTGGCCTACTTTGCCACTGACCGTTCCAAGGCGGTAGCCCTATTGTCACCCCTTTTGTGTTTGTGATGTCGTTTACTTTTATTATTACTTTTGCCTTTTTGTTTGTCTGTTTCCATGTTTGTTTCTGTGTTTTGTGGTTGACTGTCCTCCTTGAATGCTACTTTCCCTGTCCGATCTTTTTATATTTCTTTCTACCAAGTTTATTCGAATGGTGACCATGGGATCAAATTTGACCCCACCCCAGGGGTCGCATGTTTTACATAGACACATGTGGAAAAACTTTTTAAAAAATCTGAAACTACTAGAGCAAAAGGTTTAATATTTTGCATTTACCATAAGCTTATGTTCCTATAACAAGTTTGTTCAAATGGTGACCCGGGGATCAAATTTGGGACCGCCCCAGGGGTCACATGATTTACCTAGACTTATAAAGGAAAAACCTGAAACTTGAAAATTCTTCCCTGAAACTACAAGAGCCAGAAGTTTAAAATTGTTCATTTACAATAAGCTTATGGTCTTCTACCAAGTTTGTTCAAATGGTGACCCTAGGGTCATATTTTGCCATCTCCCCAGTGGTCACATGTTTTACATGGACATATATAGGGAAATCTTAAAAGATGTTTTCTTCTCTAAAACTACAAGCCAATCGTTAAATATTTTGCATTTACTATACTCTTATTGTTTTCAAGTTTGTTCACTTGTGACCCAAGTGTTAAATTTGTACATCCAGTAGAGCGATACAGGCCCTCTGTGGCCTCCTTTTATCTATTAAAGGAGAGTGTATCATATTAGTTCCAGAATAGACTGCATTTTATATTTGTCTTTATAACAAGAGAAACAAGTACTGTCGAACAAATATTTGTTTCTTTCATTAACAAATTAAAATAACTGAAAATCATTCAAATTATCTGCGCTGGTTTTCAGGACTTTCAGTCCTTTGATATATGTTTGTATGTATATATGTCTGTCAAGCATGGGAGCTATTAGTACCCTTTTTATAAAGTCTATGGTATGACCCGGTCGGGGACCCAGGACCTCCCTCATACGAGCCGGACTAAGCCACGGTGGGGTTTACTATGACAAGAACATCGTCGACATCGATGACATTGTGCTTCTAAATGCGAGGTTGGATTTGATTACCTTTTATGTAACATGCGAGGCACAACTTACCTGGCACATTAGCGTTGCCGATTCGATATACATAGAATAAAAGTGACGTACATCTCTCGCGTTACTTCATTATATAATAAATGTTCTTATTTTAGCACCATAATAACATTTTATTCTCACAAATCAGTGATATATTAAATGAGTGTTTAGTGCCAATGTTCGTCAAACAACTCACTATTGTTTTGTTAGTGTTTCATCGTGGTGGTTCGTTTGAAATTATCCCATTTATAAATAAAACATTCTAAACATTACGTCCAAATACATTTTCTTGACCACTTGCGATACTAAGTATAAAGTTAGCTCCCCTGCAGTAACCATAGTCACCATAATACAGATAATTCCCTTGCATGTGATGTAGGATGATTCATATACATTTCTGTTTCAGGTTGGAAGAACACAGTGTGAGATTAGATCAAAAGTGATTATACTGACATCAAGAATAAGACCCTTATAGGTGTTGAAGAGGAAGATGCAATTAGGTACAAAATCTGAAATGAAAGACATATAGTACTCTGCCTGACATCACTAATGTTAAACAAAAACTGGACAACGTACAAATGTTCTTGCATTTTTGTCTTGGAGCGCACATAATTGTATTTCACCTTAAAATACGCTGAGCCTGGAATTGTCTCCTTCAGAAGAATGAAAAAGTGGACGGATTCACACTGGCCAATAGAACAAAAGAAAGTGTATATAACGCCTTAGATGCATACTATTCTTTAGGTGTAGGCTTTTAAAGAACAAGTAACGTCATACCTCTGAGAAATACACATACCTCATATACATGGCAACACTAGATACAGTATTAATAGTTTCTCTACAACATCACTATTTCATGAGAACTATTTTATTACGCCGTGTCCTATGTACAAATACGGATATCTTGCAGGGTTAACTGGTTTATGTATAGTACAGGTAGTGTGTATACGGGCAGTGTGTCCCTGACATTATTGGTGGTAAATTTCAAACGGTTTCGTGTGCATTTAATGTATTCTATGTATTAATAACCGTTAGCTAAATGAGAAAAAAAATATTTATGGAAGGCAACACAATCAACAAATGAATTTATAATAAGTAAAACGATCGATATAATAACACATGTCTTAATTAGTACGGCTAATTGCCCACATTAGTGTTTCTTACAACAACACCTACTATTCTCAATCTCTACCCAGAGTTGTCGTTCACTTGCATCTACGTATTTGGTGTCAGTACAATTGTACTGAGGGTATTTTTGCAAAAAGTAAAATTTCTTTACTGCCATTCTGGGGGTGCCCACCTTCAGCGAAGTATTAGAGGCTGAAAGCATTACACTACCCCCCATTTGCTGGTCATTTTTGAGTGTCTCTAAGATAGTTCTTTATAGGCCTGATAACTCCTGTGTGACCTTAATCTAGATCATCTGCGATGCTTGCTTGTTTTCAAGACTAACGTCTAGAACCAGTCTTCTAGTTTTTTTGACGCGGCGGCCATTTTACCGAGATTTTGGTATTGTTTCTGATATGCTGATGCTAACGCACCTTCTATCCAAGATGAACAGAATGACAGAAAAACAATAAATTAATAAATAAACAAAGAGGGAAACTTCATCAGTATATCGCGGAACTAAACGTGGATAGCCTAAACTACTATAATAAAAATATAACAATTACGGACATATGTTTCCGATTTCAATTTATTTTTGCAAAAAGGGTCAAGACGTTTATATTTACAATCAAGCGTCGAAGATGATCAAGACTTGTGTGACCTCTGCTCACATACAATAGAAAAACATCTTAATAAATGACATTAATGACAACCAGTGACTTTCAATTAACTGTTCTGGTGGATAAATGCACATAGAGAGCAATTGACATTGCAAAATGTATAGGAACTATTTATACACCTTACGACCCGGATGTGATACAACACTGGTTAGAGATTGAAAATAGTAGGTGTTGTTGTAAGAAACGCACGTGTGGGCAAATAACAGCACTAATGTAGACATGTGTTATTATATCGATCGTTTTACTTATTATACTTATTATAAATTCATTTGTTGGTTGTGTTGCCCACCATAAATAATTTGTCTCAATTTTTCTCATTTAGCTAACGGTTATTAATACATATAATATATAAATAGAAGTATGTTTCGAGATGAAATTAATTTATTTGCTAATATGTAATATTTATTGTTTGTCGTTTTCACTTTTGTACAGAGTGTGTTTACGCTACCTATATGTATATGTATCTTACCCATTAGCCTATAGATATATACATACTTATGTATGGTTACAAGCTAAGGATATGGGAGTCATTGTTTCATTAATACGAGGGTCATTCAATAAGTTCTGTCACTAACGCGTTTTAACAATTATGAGCTCGTTGTGAGTGTTGATGGTACCAAATGAAAGAGAGTTTCAATACCATTCCATTGATGGTCAAATGAATGCTGTATCTGTTGTGTGACAAAAGTTATGGAATGAAATGAAAAATTAATATACATCACTTATACATACTGAGGCATTTTCGTCCTTTTCGTCCAGAGTTTTTTTCAGGTGTGTTAACTGTTACTTTTTTAAATGCCTGTTTCTCTTTAAGTACTTGTCGAAGATCTTTGAAATTTCTCATACATTACCAGTTATATCTGTGCATTACAAGATTCTGAATTTAAGCATGGTAGATGAAAAGGCATTGTCTTAGAAATTAACATTTTAAGCTAACATGTAAAATTAATTTAATGATAAATGGACATTAAATGGAAGGGCAGTCATCCGAAATAGCGTTTTTGGATAATCAATATTTTCACTAAACATTGTGCAAAATTCTACAATAATGTGTTGAATATGAAATTTAAACACTGAAGGACTAGGATTTATAAAAAAATATGAAAACATATTAATACTATGAGAATAATTACGACATTTAAAAGATATTATAACATTTCCGTAAACAAAATGAAGAAAATCAGTGTTATTTCCGCTAAAATTAAGGGATATGCATTCACTCATATCTGGTTTACATCAAGACCTTTCCGAATTATCGACAATCATTTTCATGGATTATAGGCGAATAACAACCAATGGCGTACAAGAAAATTTAAAAGCATAGAATTATTCAAATAATTTTTACAACGTTTTGTAACAAGGGCATTTTCAGAGATGCCAGTATCCAAAAGGTGTGGTAGGGGGAGGTAATTCAGGGGTATAACTAACCGGAAATTTTTCATTTTTGTTGTGGAATTTAAGAGAGCGAACCCAGTAGTATTATAAATGCACTACTTTATCTCAGTGTAATAACCAGTTCAAAGGATATATGCCTAGTGACAGAACGTTTTGAAGCACCCTCGTATGATATGAAACCAATGTATTTTATATTTCCATTCCTGAATTCCTTGTTATTATCCTTCAAACATTATTTTTTAATAATTTTACTTTGTTTTAGTAAATTCGGTTATTTTTTGCAAGAGATGCAGTGCGCGATAACTACCGAGCTTTTCCTGAAATATCGTTAGAAGAATGTCAACGCATCTGTCTTTGTGATCCTTTTTTTTTTTTGCCAAATGGAACATGTATGTATGCTAACCTAACCGGGACAAATTCATAGGTCTACAGTTACCGAATATCTAAGTTTCTTGTGAATCTTAGAAGGAGAGACTCAAATACAGCAGATAATGTAATCATAATATCAATTTCTTTTAGTATAACACGCATCTGTGTATAACACGCATCTGTGAAACTTGATAACAGTTGTCTTTTCAGATTTAAATACAGGTCGTCAAATGTATGTGCCTTCTCCTTACATTTGATATTTATTTTCACATTTAATTATGAGGCAGTTTTTGATGTATAGCTTCATACCGTGTTGCCAAGTAGTTAAACAGATCCAATTATGATCTAGAATTGCCTACTTGCGAATAAGGTCATAACCTTGTAAATATAATTGTTAGATGTATGGGGCTTCCGTGCAGCATGTTTTAATGGTTCCGAATACGTTTGTGAAGATTCATTTAAAGCCACAATATATTTACTTTCAAATTATATGATGATATATAGACGTTGTGTCGTCTATTATTGTAACCGTCAAATTTGCATTAACAGCACACGAAACCGTTTGACCACCAATAATGTCAGGGACACACTGCCCGTATACACACTACCTGTACTATACATAAACCAGTTGACCCTGCAAGCTATCCGTTTTAAGCATACGCGTATTTGTACATAGGACACGGCGTAATAATACATAAGTTCTCATGAAATAGTGATGTTGTAGAGAAACTATAAATACTGTACCTGATGTTGGCATGTATATGAGGTATGTGTATTTCTCAAAGGTATGAAGTTACTTGTTCTTTAAAAGCATACATCGAAAGAAACGGTGCGTATGTAAGGCGTTATATACACTTTCTTTTGTTCTATTGGCCAGTATGAATCCGTTCACGTTTTCATTCTGCTGAAGGAGACAATTCCAGGCTCAGTGTATTTTGTGGTGAAATACAATTATGTGCGCTCACAAGATAAAAATGCAAGAAAACTGGTACGTTGTCCTGTTTTTGTTTAATATTAGTAATGTCAGGCAGAGTACTATATTAGTCTTTCATTCAGATTGTGTACCTAATTGCATATTCCTCTTCAACACCTATAAGGGTCTTATTCTTGTTGTCAGTTTAATCCCTTTTGATCTTATCTCACACTGTGTTCTTCCCACTTGAAACAGAAATGTATTTATGAGCAATAAATGAACTTTGCCTATACCGAAGAACACACCCGGGCCCCCTACTTGTTATTGTACAAGAATCATCCTACATCACATGCAAGGGAATTATCTGTACTATGTTGACTATGGTTACTGCAGGGGAGCTTTATCGCAAGTGGTCAAGAAAATGTATTTGGACGTAATGTTTAGAATGTTTTATTTATAAATGGGATAGTTCCATACGAACCACCACGATGAAACACTAACGAAACAATAGTGATTTTTTTATTACATGAAAAATGATTTGGCAGACGAACATTGGCACTAAACACTCATTTAATATAACACTGATTTGTAAGAATAAAATGTTGTTATGGTGCTAAAATAAGAACATTTATTATATAATGAAATAACGCGATGTACGTCTCTTTTAGCCTATGTATCTAATCGTGCCAATCAACTCGCCAACGCTAATGTATCCTGCCTTACCCCGCCCCAGGTAGGGTGTGCGTCGCATGTTACATAAAAGGTAATCAAATTAGAAGCACAATGTCATCGATGTCGACGACAGTAAAGCCCGGCGGCTTAGTCCGAGGCCGTGGGCCCCGAGCGTGGGTCCCCGACCGGGTCATACAAAATGGTACTAATAGCTCCCGTGCTTATACATACATATATCAAGAAAATGCACTGCTCTCCAGTCGAGTGTGATCGATTAGTAGTACATAGGATGAATCTCTGTTTGACACAGTGAACACTATAAAAAAGGGAAGTAACTCAGAAATGCTTAAACGAGTGTGTAAAACAGTTGCCTTTCTATAGCCGAATAGGGATTGTTTCCCATGCATGCTAATACAATTTTGCCAGTATTTGCGAACATTTTTATTCCGTTTAGTTCGCATTCTAGTATATATAACGCTGCAAACATGCATGACGTAAAGTAGTCACTTTCAACGACGTTTATATCAAATCAGATATTCTGTTATACAGTAATAGTTAACAGGATTGGAACGAAATAAATGTATCCTTACAGAGTTCTACACTCCTTGATATTTAACAAATGAAACTGATGTCGGCTGTAAGTACAACTTAATAGAAGCATAAAAAACAACTGTTTTATAATTTATGTTATTTAAATAGAAAGAAAGACTTATTGGAACAAAATATATGAATAAGATGGTGGTAGGGAAAAACCTTTGGGTGACAATGGGGCAGAGTGACAATGCGTGTGTGAGTGTGTGTGTGTGTGCGTGTGCGTGCTTGCGTGTCAGTTATAGCATGGCTGAAATATACCGACAGTTATTGCACGGCTTAAGCCCAGGCCTTTAGGTTTATGAAAAAAAAATCATAATCAGGAACAAAGGGAAACCATTAGAGTTATGGTACAATGTTTATGTCATGCTCGGATCATGGTTCCTTTGAAAATAACAAGTATGTATGATTTTTGACCTTCTATTTCTGGAATTTAAATGGAAAAGCATTAAAATTAAGATAACCATGCTAAGATTTTCAATCTAGGACGGTATGTGGTTGGTTTTAAGGTCTGAAATTACGTTATCTCTTAAGTAGCCCTACATATTGAAAATGCGAAGTTGCAGCTTGATTGGCATCATTCTTAACCCGAGGAAGTTTTATTATTTTAGTAGATCGCAAACGTGTATCGCCATCTGTACCGACAACTTTAATAGCCTGGTTACAAGGCAATGTCACCCTGGTTACAAGGCAATGTCACAATGCTTTTGCCACTGGCATACTGTACAGATGGTATTACTTGGAAATGTACAGATCTACTGATCGTCTTCCCATTAAAGAGTTTAGTTTTCGTTATACACAATGACTTTTCTCCGTGAAAAACGCATGTGATTGATGGTTACTCTGTGAAGTCACTATAATAGCAGCGGTAGCTGAAATTGAGAATGAATCTTTTTTTAAAACTATTAAACTTATTCAATTATATGTTTCTTTTTTTCTTTTAATCCATACATTTTTTTAATTGTTATCAAATATAAGCATGTACGTACATTTACTTGTATTGTTATACAAAACAACTTTTGCTGTTTCAAGGTTAAACTGTAGCATATGTGTAAAAACAAACTTACAAGAAGAACGTGTAGCATTTATATATAGAAACTGTAACATCATGACTTTATCTAATGATTTTAAATAGTTAACTGGCATGAAATTAACTTTTATATCTAGACTTGGAAGATCAGAAAGAGCTATTAAGGATATAGTTCAAATCTTGTCAAACTATGGAATAAATCTGACTGGTTCCTAACTTCCTATGACTCTGCGCTTGAGTGCTCTAACCCTGGCTCCTTACAATGTACGAAATACCTTCTTCGGGTATTTGATTTTATATGTTTAGTGTATTTTAGGTATGTAGTTAGTTATTTACAATGGCCAAATATATATTGTTACCTATAAGTTTACACGTATTGTTGCGTGTGTCTCAAAGCGTACATGCATTTGGTGCGTGCTTATTATTGATTTGGCATTGAAGAAAGTTAAAAATAGTATAGATGTTAACATGTTTATCTGGTATGAAAACGATTTATGCAAATTCATTTATGATAACATTTGGACTATTCTTATTTGACGGTTGGGGCAGCCTTCAGTGACAGTATATAAACAAACTCTGGGAGTTCTATTTAGATTACCTTCAGTATTCTGCATTAAAGTTAATTTAGATTTTGATGCTGTTAGAAAATATAATTGTGAGAGGATTTAATACATATTGTGCTCATTCACAATAGCAGTGAAATTGGATATTTGGACTAAACCGGAAATATCGGAAATTAATTTAGCTTACTGTTTCGGATTAAAGGGATACTTACCATTTTAGATTAAAGAGACACTTACTGTTTTTGATTAAAGTGACACTTGCTAATGTGAATTAAAGAAACGCCTATAATAATTTGGATAATTTGTATTTAGACTTAATTAAAAAATTGGATATTAATGAAAAACTGGATTTGTCTATTCTGTAAGTGAATATTTTATGTAAATAAATGGGTTAATTATGTTTTTATGTGGCTGGTTTTGCTTCCTTTCCTGTTACATTTTACTCGTAACAATATGACGAAACTAAAGCAGAATTAATCACGTTGTTTTAAATAAACTACTTACGATTTGAAGCTACATTTCTAAACAAAACTCCATATGTTTACATATGGAGCTAGACCGGGTACCTTGGGGTTATTTTGGTAATACTCGGATCTAGTCCAAGGTCAAATGTTGAGTTAGTTACTATGAAGCATGGGAATGGTGAAAGACACAGGGCTGATATGTTTTATTTCTGAAACAACTAAGCTGCTTCTAGCGAAAACCGCATCAAAATTGAAGGTTAGATTAAACTGTAACATATCTGTAAAAACAAACGTGTAGCATTTATATATAGAAACTGTAATACCATGACTTTATCTTTTTAAATAGTTAACTGGCATGAAATTATCTTTCAGTACCTAGACTTGGAAGATCAGAAAGAGATATTAAGGATATAGTTCAAATCTTGTCAAACTATGGAATAAATCTGACTGGTTCCTAACTTCCTATGCTTCTGCGCTTGAGTGCTCTAACCCTGGCTCCTTACAATGTACGAAATACCTTCTTCGGGTATTTGATTTTATATGTTTAGTGTATTTACATAAATCAAAAAATAAAATAATTCTGTAGTACGCCTTTTAATAGAAGATCCGAACAGCGTTTTGTGAAGTGGTATATAAGATCACTCGAATCAGGGCTTTATCACCTCAACTCGAATATAGGTTTTCAAATGGGGCTTCAAATTATCACCGACAGAAAACATTTAATAATATTATATAAACTCTTAAATAATCACAAATAAATTATGGCTCTCACATATACCCATGTGCTGCTCCATCGTTATTACAACAACTTGACCTTATTCAAAACAAGCTTTAAGGATAGCACTAGGCGCACTAAAATCGACTCCGAAACATATTTTAGAACATGAGGCTGGAGTTCTCCCCCTCCATTTGCACAGATAAGAACAGATACTGAGGTACTGGTCTAGATCCCAAACCAATAAAATAACAAATCCAGTCAATTACGATATAATCAATCCTACATATTGTAAAAACAACAAATTCATAAATAGGCCTAAACCCTTTGGATCAGTTACATTCAATATAGTTGAAGAATGCAAACTGTGATATACATATTTCGGAATTTAGTAAAAAAGATATTCCCCCATGGACTTTACTTCCCCCAAAAGTTGATACAACCCTTTCGAATATGATTAATAAACATGATAACCAACAGGAAATAAAGTTGGCTTTCCAAGAACATATAGAAAATAAATATAAGGCTCTGAGCTAGTAGGAGAAACCCTCCCCCACCACCCCCAGGGAGAATTTTGTAGAGTATGATTTTCTGAAAGAACATACAGTAAACTTCAAAATGAGACATGTGTGCCATCTGAGCGGTGGGGCTTTAGTGAGTTTTGGTGGGAAACGTTGCGTTTTTAGACGAAAATCGCCGAAATCTGGAATTATATTTTAGAAAAAGAATGGAACATATTAGAACCAATTTGAATTGATGGAATCTTTCTCGGAACGCATCTCTACATGTCCCACCATATAATTTATGGATCCGATACTTCAATATTGGGATTTTGGGTAAACTTGTTAACAAATTGTATAAAATCGCTGGTTTCTGTAATACATTGGGGATATTTAACTACAAAATAGAAATATATATAATACAATAGAAAAAGGAAATATTGTAACAATTTTTGTCAGGGTAAGGTCCAATGATTAAGTAGAAAAAGTCCCAAACCGCATGATGTTTGGAAATGCCTTAATTTTGGGGCGAAAAATGTGTATTTTTGTCAAAAATCGCCGGAATCTGGAATTATTTTTTGAAATTAGTTTGAACATAAACTTATGTTGCACAGCATACATATTCAAATTTTCCTGACACAATATATAACATATGCGCTCAAATATTGGCATTTTAGGGCAAAATGTTGGAAAAAATTACAAAAATCACTAATTTCTGTAATCCATTGGGTTATTGGGTTAAAACATAAAAACAAATTTAATACAATTGAATAAGGACACATTGTAACATTTTTGAATAGACAAAGGTCAAATAATTAAGTAGAAAAAGTCCCGAAGCGTATGATGCTTGAAAATCCCTTAATATTTAGGCAAAACATGTGTGTTTTTGTCAAAAATCGACGGAATCTGGAATTATTTTTGAAAATAGTTTTAACATAAACTTATCAAATTGAAGTAATATACTGTTGCACAGCATACATATTCAAGTGTTTTCTTGCATCATATATAACATATCTTATGAAATATGTTGGAAAGAAGGACTAAAATCACTTATTTCTGCAATCCATTGGGGGTATTGGGTTAAAATCTAGAAAAATATATAATACCGGTACAATACAAAGGGTGATAATGGGATAAAATTTGATCCCAATCACAGTTTTACATTAGAGTTATATTAGGAAATTGCAGTTGTAATTGAGTCTTCAACATGTGAGCACTTGGAGAAGCCGGGGCGAGGCCCTCTGGCCTTTTGTTTATGACTCGCAGTTGTACACTTCGTTTTTCCTTTTTTTTTTTTTTTATAAAATCTCTTCAGAGTTAGGTTTAAGAACAGAAATATGTATCAAGAATGGGACTTTTGATGAGGTATAATTACAATATAAAGACCTCCATTTAAACAATTGAAACTGTTACCGTAAGAACATGTCTGTTTTAACGATGTTTACAACTGGGATATTTTATAAATCCACCCACTAAAACCATAAAGGAAACATAACAAACAATGTATGGACCAACTGGGTATTTACATGAAGCGTTGGATAAAATGCATTGACTACTGTAGCTTTGTCAGCAGCATTGTCAGCATCTATATACACATAAAATGAGAAAAATAGTCCTATATAAACCGCAGCATTCAAATACAATTGCACCGCAGGTTAACACTGTACAACAAACTAAATAAACAAATCAAATTAAATAGTCAATGAGTGCGATAATATACAAACATAAAGAGTGGTGAATACAGGATAAGCGACATGGAACGGTCAGTAGGCAATACGGCCTATTGGTTATCTTAAATTGATGTTATGCGTACACAACCTCGCTATTAAACCTTCTTGACAATAAAGTTGAGAGATTATTCTCTTGGTACATTTGATCCCCGTCCCCGGATTCCAAAGTATAGCCCCCCTCTCTCCGGGGCGGGTCTTATTAACATATAATCTGTTCACACACACAAAATTAAAGGTAAAAGTATACTTTTTGTCAACAATACAAATTAAGTAAATAATAATAATGAGATCAATGAGGGACAGTTTAAGGCAGTACAAAGACCCCGTTGTAACAGTAGTTGTCATTGTTGCAACTATCCCGTCATTGGCAATAACCGTTCGATATTTTTTAGGTAACTGTCATTCAGTTTGCACTATTTCATCATGCACAAACATTATTACTATAATAAAATGCAAAGAACATGTTAAGAAGGTGCTATTGTAACAACTGTACCAATTTTAACAAATAGTTGCCATGGTTAGTAGTTAATACAGTAGTCTATTTATTACCTTTAAACGTCTTTTTCGATGTTTTTCGTGCAAAATGCATGTAATGTAATATTTTTCAAATTCATACGCATACTTCTTTATAGTGATTTATTTGGGTGGGATAATTCAAACTGGTGTAAAATATCGTTAAAATAGACATAAATTGCAATTAAAGGCATTAAAGTAGACATGTAATTGGAGTTTGCGTTTTGCTTCGTGTCTTTATGCGTAATGCATACTAGTATTCAAAATGTCTTAATCATAATAAGTATTGAATAAGGCATACACCTAACAATGGACTAATATTCCCTTTTCAATATTTACTGACATTCACACTAACGTTTGTTTAGTGCTGCGTGGCGGCCGTAAAAAGTCACCGACTATATATCAGTAGTGTTATTACTTACTGGTCCTTTGAGATCATCAAACCCAATCTTTGCGGCGTTAAAGTAGAATATCACCAAAGCCGGTGCTAGGAGGCATGATAGGTGTTTCACTTTACATTTGCTTTCGTTAATAGACTCAATAAAACCGAGTTTGCTACTTTTATCTCTTGTTTGTGTTTGTTGCTTTCAGAGAATCCCCTTTTCGGTATTTATTGACATTCAAACTGGCGTTTGTTTGGTGCTGTGTGGTGGCCGTAAAAAGTCGTCCCCGACTACAAATCGGTAGTGTTATTACTTACTGGTCCTTTGAGATCATCAAGCCCAATAGTTGTGGCTTTAAAGTAGAATATCGCTTAAGTCGGTGCTAGTAGGCATGAGAGGTATTGCACTTCACATTAGCTCTCATGAACAGACTCAATAAAACCGAGTTTGCTACTTTTATCTCTTGTTTGAGTTTGTTGCTTTCAGAGAATCCCCTTTGCAGTATTTATTGACATTCACATTCGCGTTTGTTTAGTGCTGTGTGGTGGCCGTAAAAAAGGTCCCCGGCTACAAATCAGTAGTGTTATTACTTACTTGTCCTTTTAGATCATCAAGCCCAATATGTGTGGCTTTAAAGTAGAATAACGCTTAAGCCGGTGCTTGTAGGCGTGAGAGGTACTGCACTTTATATTAGCTCTCATGAACAGGCTCAATAAAACCGAGTCTACTTTTATCTCTTGTTTGTGTTTGTTGCTTTCAGAGAATCCCCTTTGCAGTATTTATTCGCGTTTGTTTAGTGCTGTGTGGTGGCCGTAAAAAGCCGTCCCCGGCTACAAATCAGTAGTGTTATTACTTACATGTCCTTTGAGATCATCAAGCCCAATCTTTATGGCTTTAAAGTAGAATATCGCTTAAGCCGGTGATTGGAGGCGTGATAGGTGTTGCACTTCACATTAGCTCTCATGAACAGGCTCAATCAAATCGAGCATACTTTTATCTCTTGTTTGTCTTTGTTGCTTCTAAAGGATTCCCCTTTCAGTATTTATTGGCATTCACACTCGCGTTTGTTTGGTGCTGTGGCCGTAAAAAGCCGTCCCCGGCTACAAATCAGTAGTGGTATTACTTACTTGTCCTTTGAGATCATCAAGCCCAATCTTTATGGCTTTAAAGTAGAATATCGCTTAGGCCGGTGATAGGAGGCGTGAGAGGTGTTACATTTTACATTAGCTCTCATGAACAGGCTCATTAAAATCGAGTCTACTTTTATCTCTTGTTTGTCTTTGTTGCTTTCAAGGGATTCCCTTTTCAGTATTTATTATAAAAAGCCGAAACACTCATATTTCTCTTATCTAGAATCCTTTTGACTGTTTGTGTCTTTTGTGCAATATATGCATTTGTCATACTGCAAAGAAAATTCTCAGGATTTCATTGGTCAATGCGCCGTAGAATGAGCCCATGTCTACGTCTCGAGACGTGAACATAGGACAAATTCCCCGTAGGTACCCCATTAATCAAATACACAAAAACAAAATGGCGACGATAACGTTGCCGATTCGTTTTGGAAACCGCCGATTGTTTCCTTCCTTTCGCTTTTCTGCGCTTATCACTGTGTGTAAAAGTCTGAAATAATTGTAAGTGTATTTTTTTGCAATTTTACAGATAATAAAACATTAACATAGTGACAAAATACGTTTATTTTATTAAAATATCCGCCAAATTTAACGACGTTAGAGCGATGACGTCACGAAACTAAACAACGTCTAGTTAGAGGCACGTTACGGAGAAATTGGCGCAATAAAAATGAAATCGTGTTTTTGGCTTTATGGGCTCACATTCCCTGCCTGGAAATATATATTCCCCCTCGCCTAACGGCTCGGGTGAATATAATTTCCAGGCAGGGAATGTGAGCCCATGTCCCCTGTCAAAATTCCTAATAACTAATAATATGAGAAAATTAAAATAATATTGATGTTGCAATTATTCTGAGGAAGACTTACATGCGATGCGTATATCCTCTTTTCAAGCTTACTGAACTTTTAATTATGCAAGCAAAGTCTGAAAGTTGCTTAGTGCATACTTTCATTAATGTATGATATAATAATTAAATCATCGTAGAATAGTTGTGAATTACTGATTTTTTACAATTTTATACATATAATTTAAAAAATGTATACTGAAAAACAACTGAAAATGAAGTAGAGGCCATTTTGGATTCCAGTAAATAGTAACATTGCGATTTCCAGAGTTGGTCTTCTTTCTTAAATTGAAATTTATTACCTAAACTGCCTCTGCGGAAAATGTGGTGCTTTTGTCCGGCTTGTCTAGATATATTCGAAAAAAATATGATTCGCCCCTCGCTTACTAGCTCGACTTTTTCTGCCATTTCGTATTTTCGCTATTTCGCCGCAAAAAAAAAGAAATGGCAGAAATCAGGCACCTATTTAATCGTTCGTCTTCATTTATTTAACATTGATGTCTACCTTTCCGTTTCTCATGATTATAAATAGAACGCGTTAAAGTAAAAGACATGGTTGTTTGTGTTATTCTTTTCTTTTACAAATGCATTTATAGTTGTTTTAAAATCGCGTTTTGCTCTATAACATAATATCAGAAACAATATTTATTTGGCTGAAATAGTGCCCTTTATATTCGAAAAGTTTAGTACTATTTTTTTATGTTAAATAAATTTGTCAGTATAATTGTCCATTTATCTAAAAATTGCACACGAGACATCATTTCTAAATAACGTTAGCCATGTTATCACATCATCCAAAATTCGAAGAACACCATTGTTAAAAATGAAGATTTTCTTTATATGTCTTGTGCCTTCAATACGCACACAGGATACACATGAACAGCATGCACGTGAATTGTAAATTGAAACATGCGGTATGGTGAAACATTCGAATAAACAGGTAATTTGATCGTATTCATATATTATTATTTAGGGTGTGCTGTTTTCATTCGAATATAATAATAAATTACTCTTGTTTTGCCATGATTCTGTTCACAACAGTCCCTCAGTTGTGTTTAATACTTCCAAAAATTAGTTGCCATCTATTATAGTTTGACAATTAAAACCCGTCAGTGCCACCATACTATAGCATTGAGATTATTTTGAAACTACATGCCATTGAAAGAATAGCTTGTTGTTTTTACAATGATTGACTTTGAAATTTGGATGATGTTATAATATGTCGTATTTAATTAACATGATTAAGAAATGATGTCTCGTGTGCAATTTTTAGATAGGGACAATTCTATATATTGTTTCTGATATTATGTTCACATCAATAGTGTTGAATTACTGTCATATATTATATCATTGACATTGTTCATGCCTATAATATTCATTTGCATGAAAAATTTCAATTAACCATACCCCATCCATTTTGGATTTTCTTTTCAAAAATGTCTGACCAATAGTCCTTAAAGTCAATTTCCTCCGATTTATTTTGTTTATTATCAATTTTGCAAAATATGCCGAGTGCGCTATAATTCCTGTACGTTGTGAACGAATTGACTATGTCGTCGATTAGATTATTGTTTATGTTTAAATCATCGAGCAAGCTTTGCATTTGTTCATTGTCATTCATGTGTACGACTCTAAACGAGGTGATCTTGGATTCGTCCTGCGTGATTTTATTTTGCATCGGTTCATTTACTATATCGACGGAAGGTGTATTTTCTGAGATGTGAGGTATTACCCTGAGATGCGAGTTGTTAATCTTATATGTGAGTTGTAACTCTGAGATGTGAGTTGTTACACAGTGATGTAAAGTGTTACTTAGATATGTATGTTGTTACTCAGAGATGTGAGTTGTTACTCAGATATGTGCGTTGTTACTCAGATATGTGAATTGTTACTCAGAGATGTGAGTTGTTACTCAGAGAGTATGTTGTTACTCAGTGATGTGATTTATTACTCGGAGATGTTATTTGTATCTCATTCATATTAGTGGTTACTCTGATATTTGAGTTGTTACTCCGAGATGTGAATTGTTACTCTGTGATGTGAGTTGTGTCTCTGAGATGTGAGTTGTTACTAAGAGGATGTGAGTTATTACTCTGAAATGTGAGTTGTTACTCTGAGATGTGAGCTCTTACTCTGAGATGTGAGTTGTATGTCAGGGATATACCGATGCGAGTTGCTACTCAAAGATGTGAGCTGTTACTCAGAGATGTGGGTTCTTACTCTGAGATGTGTGGTGTAACTCAGAGACGTGATTTGTTAATCAGAGATGTAAGTTGTTACTCTGAGATATGCGTTGTTACTTTGAGATGTGCGTTGAATCTCAGAGATGTGATTTGTAACTCAGAGATGTGAGTTTTTACTTTGAGATGATAATTGTTACTCAGAGATGTGAGTTGTTTATCTGAGATGTGTGTTATTACTCAGAGTTGTAAGTTACTCAGAGATGTGAGTTGTTACAAAGAGAGTATGTTGTTACTCAGTGATGTGATTTATTACTCGGAGATATGATTTGTATCTCATTCATGTGAGTTGTTACTCTGATATGTGAGTTGTTACTCCGAGATGTGAACTGTTACTCTGAGATGTGAGTTATGTCTCTGAGATGTGAGTTGTTACTAAGAGGATGTGAGTTATTACTCTGAAATGTGAGTTGTTACCCTAAAATGTGAGTTGCTACTCTGAGATGTGAGCTCTTACTCTGAGATGTGAGTTGTATATCAGTGATATACCGATGTGAGTTGCTACTCAAAGATGTGAGATGTTACTAAGAGATGTGGGTTCTTACTCTGAGATGTGTGGTGTAACTAAGAGACATGATTTGTTACTCAGAGATGTAATTGTTTACTCTGAGATGTGCGTTGTTTCTTTGAGATGTGCGTTGAATCTCAGAGATGTGTTTTGTAACTCAGAGATGTGAGTTTTTACTCAGAGATCATAATTGTTACTCTGAGATGTGAGTTGTTACTTTGAGATGTGTATTGTTACTCAGAGATGTGAGTTGTAATTCAGAGATGTGAGTTGTTACTCAGAGTTTATAGTTGTTACTCGGAGATAGTAGTTGTTACTCAGAGATGACAATTGTTACTCTGAGATGTGAGTTGTTACTTTGAGATGTGTTTTGTAACTCAGAGATGTGAGTTTTTTCTCAGAGATGATAATTATTACTCTGAGATGTGAGTTGTTGCTGTGAGATGTGTTTTGTTATTCAGAGATGTGAGTTGTTTATCTGAGATGTGTGTTTTACTTAGCGATGTGTGTTGTTAATCAGAGATGTGAGTTGTTACTCTGAAATGTGAGTTGTATCTGGGAGTTGTGGGTTGCTGTATCTCAGAGATGTGAGTTGTTACTCAGATATGTGACGTGTTACTCAGAGATGTGAGTTGTTACTCTGAGATGTGAGTTGTAATCGTGAGATGTGAGATGTGAGTTGTTACTCAGAGATGTGAGTTGTTACTCTGAGATGTGAGTTGTTACTATGAGTTACTCGGAGACAGTAGTTGTTACTCAGACAGAGATGTGAGTTGTTACTCTAAGATGTGTGTTGTTACCCTGATATGTGAGTTGTTACTCTTAGATTTGTGTTGTTACTCGGAGATGTGAATTGTTTCTCTGAGATATGTGTTGTTACGCAGAGATGTGAGTTGTATCTCAGAGTTGTGAGTTGTTACTTGGGGATGCGAGTTGTTAATCTGAAATGTGAGTTGTAACTCAGAGGTGTGAGTTGTTACTCTGATATGTGAATTGTTACTATGAGATGTGTTTTGGTACTCAGAGATTTGAGTTGCATCTCAGAGATTTGAGTTGTTTCTCTGAGATGTGTGTTAATCTCTGAGATGTGTGTTGTTACTCAGAGATGAGAGTTTTTTCTCAGACTTGTAAGTTTTTACTCAGTGGTGTGAGTTGTATCTCGTAGTTGTGAGTTGTTGTATCTCAGACAGGTTAGTTGTTACTCAGAGATGCGAGTTGTTACTCAGATATGTGAATTGTTACTCTGGTATGTGAATTGTTACTCTGAGATGTGTGTTATTACTCAGTGGTGTGAGTTGTATCTCGTAGTTGTGAGTTGTTTCTCAGGGATGTGTGTTGTTACTCAGAGATGTGAATTGTTACTCAGATATGTGAATTGTTACTCTGGTATGTGAATTGTTACTCTGAGATGTGTGTTTGTACTCAAAGATTTGAGTTGTATCTCAGAGATATGAGTTGTTTCTCTGAGATGTGTGTTGTTACTCAGAAATGTGAGTTGTAATTCAGAGATGTGAGTTGTTACTCAGAGTTTATAGTTGTTACTCGGAGATAGTAGTTGTTACTCAGAGATGTTAATTGTTACTCTGAGATGTGAGTTGTTACTTTGAGATGTGTGTTGTAACTCAGAGATGAGTTGTTTTTTCTCAGAGATGATAATTGTTACTCTGAGATGTGAGTTGTTACTTTGAGATTTGTGTTGTTACTCGGAGATGTGAATTGTTTCTCTGAGATATGTGTTGTTACGCAGAGATGTGAATTGTATCTCAGAGGTGTGAGTTGTTACTCAGAGTTGTGAATTGTTACTCTGATATGTGAATTGTTACTATGAGATGTGTTTTGGTACTCAGAGATTTGAGTTGCATCTCAGAGATTTGAGTTGTTTCTCTGAGATGGGTGTTGTTACTCAGAGATGAGAGTTGTTTCTCAGACTTGTAAGTTATTACACAGTGGTGTGAGTTGTATCTCGTAGTTGTGAGTTGTTGTATCTCAGACATGTTAGTTGTATCTCAGAGATGTGAGTTGTTTCTCTGAGATGTGTGTTGTTACTCAGAGATGTGAGTTGTTACCCAGATATGTGAATTGTATCTCAGAGTTGTGACTAGTTGTTTCTCAGAGATTTGATTTGTTACTCAGAGATGTGAGTTGTTACTCCGAAATGCGAGTTGTTACTCAGAGATGTGAGCTGTTACTCAGAGATGTATATTGTTACTCTGAGATGCGAGTTGTAACTCAGAGATGCGAGTTGTTACTCAGATATGTGAATTGTTACTCTGATATGTGAATTGTTACTCTGATATGTGAATTGTGAATTGTTACTCTGAGATGTGTGTTGTTACTCAGAGATGTGAGTTGTATCTGAGAGTTGTGACTAGTTGTATCTCAGAGATTTGAGTTGTTACTCAGATATGTGAATTGTTACTCAGATATGTGAATTGTTACTCTGAGATGTGTGTTTGTACTCAAAGATTTGAGTTGTATCTCAGAGATGTGAGTTGTTTCTCTGAAATGTGTGTTGTTACTTTGAGATGTGAGTTGTTACCCAGATATGTGAGTTGTAATTCAGAGATGTGAGTTGCTACTCAGAGTTTATAGTTGTTACTCGGAGATAGTAGTTGTTACTCAGAGATGTTAATTGTTACTCTGAGATGTGAGTTGTTACTTTGAGATGTGTGTTGTAACTCAGAGATGAGTTTTTTTTTCTCAGAGATGATAATTGTTACTCTGAGATGTGAGTTGTTACTTTGAGATGTGTTTTGTTACTCAGAGATGTGAGTTGTTTATCTGAGATGTGTGTTGTTACTTAGCGATGTGTGTTGTTAATCAGAGATGTGAGTTATTACTCAGAGATGTGAGTTGTTACTCTGAAATGTGAGTTGTATCTGGGAGTTGTGGGTTGCTGTATCTCAGAGATGTGAGTTGTTACTCAGATATGTGACGTGTTACTCAGAGATGTGAGTTGTTACTCTGAGATGTGAGTTGTAATCGTGAGATTTGAGATGTGAGTTGTTACTCAGAGATGTTAGTTGTTACTCTGAGATGTGAGTTGTTACTCAGAGTTACTCGGAGATAGTAGTTGTTACTCAGACAGAGATGTGAGTTGTTACTCTAAGATGTGTGTTGTTACTCTGATATGTGAGTTGCTACTCTTAGATTTGTGTTGTTACTCGGAGATGTGAATTGTTTCTCTGAGATATGTGTTGTTACGCAGAGATGTGAGTTGTATCTCAGAGTTGTGAGTTGTTACTTGGAGATGCGAGTTGTTACTCTGAAATGTGAGTTGTAACTCAGAGGTGTGAGTTGTTAGTCAGAGTTGTGAATTGTTACTCTGATATGTGAATTGTTACTATGAGATGTGTTTTGGTACTCAGAGATTTGAGTTGCATCTCTGAGATTTGAGTTGTTTCTCTGAGATGTGTGTTGTTACTCAGAGATGAGAGTTGTTTTTCAGACTTGTAAGTTATTACTTAGTGGTGTGAGTTGTATCTCGTAGTTGTGAGTTGTTGTATCTCAGACATGTTAGTTGTTACTCAGAGATGCGAGTTGTTACTCAGATATGTGAATTGTTACTCTGATATTTGAATTGTTACTCTGAGATGTGTGTTGGTACTCAAAGATTTGAGTTGTATCTCAGAGATGTGAGTTGTTTATCAGAGATGTGTGTTGTTACTCAGAGATGTGAATTGTTACTCAGATATGTGAATTGTTGCTCTGAGATGTGTGTTTGTACTCAACGATTTGAGTTGTATCTCAGAGATGTGAGTTGTTTCTCTGAGATGTGTGTTGTTATTCAGAGATGTGAGTTGTAATTCAGAGATGTGAGTTGTTACTCAGAGTTTATAGTTGTTACTCGGAGATAGTAGTTGTTACTCAGAGATGATAATTGTTACTCTGAGATGTGAGTGGTTACTTTGAGATGTGTTTTGTAACTCAGAGATGTGAGTTTTTTCTCAGAGATGATAATTATTACTCTGAGATGTGAGTTGTTACTTTGAGATGTTTTTTACTCAGAGATGTGAGTTGTTTATCTGAGATGTGTATTGTTACTTAGCGATGTGTGTTGTTAATCAGAGATGTGAGTTATTACTCAGAGATGTGATTTGTTAACCTGAAATGTGAGTTGTATCTGGGAGTTGTGGGTTGCTGTATCTCAGAGATATGTGTTGTTACTCAGATATGTGACGTGTTACTCAGAGATGTGAGTTGTTATTCTGAGATGTGAGTTCTAATCGTGAGATGTGAGATGTGAGTTCTTACTCAGAGATGTGAGTTGTTACTCTGAGATGTGAGTTGTTACTCAGAGTTACTCGGAGATAGTAGTTGTTACTCAGACAGAGATGTGAATTGTTACTCTAAGATGTGTGTTGTTACCCTGATATGTGAGTTGTTACTCTTAGATTTGTGTTGTTACTCGGAGATGTGAATTGTTTCTCTGAGATATGTGTTGTTACGCAGAGATGTGAATTGTATCTCAGAGGTGTGAGTTGTTACTCAGAGTTGTGAATTGTTACTCTGATATGTGAATTGTTACTATGAGATGTGTTTTGGTACTCAGAGATTTGAGTTGCATCTCAGAGATTTGAGTTGTTTCTCTGAGATGTGTGTTGTTACTCAGAGATGAGAGTTGTTTCTCAGACTTGTAAGTTATTACTCAGTGGTGTGAGTTGTATCTCGTAGTTGTGAGTTGTTGTATCTCAGACATGTTAGTTGTATCTCAGAGATGTGAGTTGTTTCTCTGAGATGTGTGTTGTTACTCAGAGATGTGAGTTGTTACCCAGATATGTGAATTGTATCTCAGAGTTGTGACTAGTTGTTTCTCAGAGATTTGATTTGTTACTCAGAGATGTGAGTTGTTACTCCGAAATGCGAGTTGTTACTCAGAGATGCGAGCTGTTACTCAGAGATGTATAGTGTTACTCTGAGATGCGAGTTGTAATTCAGAGATGCGAGTTGTTACTCAGATATGTGAATTGTTTCTCTGATATGTGAATTGTTACTCTGATATATGAATTGTGAATTGTTACTCTGAGATGTGTGTTGTTACTCAAAGATTTGAGTTGTATCTCAGAGATTTGAGTTGTTTCTCAGAGAAGTGTGTTGTTACTCAGAGATGTGAGTTGTATCTGAGAGTTGTGACTAGTTGTATCTCAGAGATTTGAGTTGTTACTCAGAGATGTGAATTGTTACTTAGATATGTGAATTGTTACTCTGAGATGTGTGTTTGTACTCAAAGATTTGAGTTGTATCTCAGAGATGTGAGTTGTTTCTCTGAAATGTGTGTTGTTACTCAGAGATGTGAGTTGTTACCCAGATATGTGAGTTGTATCTCAGAGTTGTGACTAGTTGTATCTCAGAGATTTGATTTGTTACTCAGAGATGTGAGTTGTTACTCCGAAATGCGAGTTGTTACTCAGAGATGTGAGCTGTTACTCAGAGATGTGAATTGTTACTCTGAGATGTGAGTTGTGACTCAGAGATGTGAGTTTTACTCAGAGATATGAGTTTTACTCAGAGATTTATATCTGAGAGATGCGAGTTGTTATTCAGAGATGCGAGTTGTTACTCTGAAATGTGAGTTGTAACTCAGAGATGTGAGTTTTTACTGAGAGATGTGAGTTGTTACTCTGAGATGTGTGTTGTTACTCAGAGATGTGAATGTTACACAGAGATGTGTGTTGTTACTCAGTGAAGTGAGGTTTACTCTGTGATTTGAGTTGTAACTGTCATAGTATCGCAACAGTAACCTGTGTCGTTGACGGGTCGTTTTAATACTTGATGCAAAAATGTTTTAATCTTAATACGCTGTACGAGTGGCGTTCAAACGTGGGCATTTTAATTCTTAATACACCTGTATAAATCAACTGAATTACTGTATATGGCAGTAAATATCTAAGTTTTTTCTTTCACATTTACTGAAGCGGAAAAGAAATGCAACTCGGGAATTTCCGCTATATATTGTATGTACAATATGCTGCTGTTAATCGAATGGTACATGGCTACGTAAGACCTTTCCTTTCAGAAAAAAATAATACTAAAACAACACAGCAAATAGGATTCCTTCAAAGTTAATATTATTGACAGAGTACGCGTTTGGCTCAAGCATGTGAGAAAACTTAGGATGCAAATTTTGCAAACATTTTACGTTAAATACAGTACTGAAATGGCTCAAGTTTTCAAATAGGAACTTCAACATTTATGAATTTCTTGTTACAAAGTGATTAAAACGTCTACAACATCACAGTTATGTCCTTTCGCTAAGTATTTGCAACTTTCTTTTTACAAAACATCTTGGGATTTCTTTGGAATATTATGTGGAATCAAGTGTGCAGTATATACAATATATAGCGGAAATTCCAGAGTTGCGTTTCTTTTTCGCTTCAATCTCATTAAAATCAATTCCTAACTACGCTTTGATACTCTCCGTTAGCAGTGTGGATTACCGTAGCGTGATGTACCTCCTGTTCTGTTAGATATATGATATTTGCTTTTAGCCCCAATGTCTGCTCAGTTTATTTCTTTTTGTTTATATATATTGCATCTTATTTTTCTATTGTAATATGCTTATGTTGTTTTATGCTAGATAGTCATTATGTGCCTATCTTTGTTTTGGCATGGGGGTTGGTCTTATAATTTAATCTAATTCAACTTTTGCTTGTCTGTGTTACACTGTAAGTAAATGTACTTCCTATATATATTACACTGTCACGTTCAAGATCGACACCTGAGGACTATGGTGTCTCTAAAAGTGTGCAATTTGTGTGTGTTTCTATTGCTTATGATAATTGTGTGTGCTTGTATAGCTGGTACTATGGTGTGTGCTTGTATAGTTTGTGCTATGGTGTGTGCTTGTATAGCTTGTGCTATGTGTGTTCTTGTATAGCTTGTGCTATGGTGTGTGCTTGTATAGCGTGTGCTATGGTGTGTGCTTGTATAGATTGTGCTATGGTGTGTGCTTGTATAGCTTGTGCTATGGTGTGTGCTTGTATAGCTTGTGCTATGTGTGTGCTTGTATAGCTTGTTCTATATGTGTTCTTGTATAGCTTGCGCTATGGTGTGTGCTTGTATATCTTGTGCTATGGTGTGTGCTTGTATAGCTTGTGCTATGTGTGTGCTTGTATAGCTTGTGATATGTGTGTTCTTGTATAGCTAATGCTATGGTGTGTGCTTGTATAGCTTGTGCTATGTGTGTGTGTTTGTATATATTGTGCTATGTGTGTGCTTGTATAGCTTGTGCTATGTGTGTGCTCTTGTAAAGCTTATGCTATGGTGTGTGCTTGTATAGCTTGTGCTTTGTGTGTGCTTGTATAGATTGTGCTATGTGTGCTTGTATAGCTTGTGCTTTGTGTGTGCTTGTATAGCTTGTGCTATGGTGTGTGCTTGTATAGCTTGTGCTATGGTGTGTGCTTGTATAGCTTGTGCTATGTGTGTTCTTGTATAGCTTGTGCTATGGTGTGTGCTTGTATAGCTTGTACTATGGTGTGTGCTTGTATAACTTGTGCTATGTGTGTGCTTGTGCTATGTGTGCTCTTGTGAAGCTTGTGCTATGGTGTGTGCTTGTATAGCTTGTGCTATGTGTGTGCTTGTATAGCTTGTGCTATGGTGTGTGCTTGTATAGCTTGTGCTTTGTGTGTGATTGTATAGCTTGTGCTATGGTGTGTGCTTGTATAACGTGTGCTATGGTGTGTGCTTGTATAGCTTGTGCTATGGTATGTGCTTGTATAGCTTGTGCTATGGTGTGTGCTTGTATAGATTGTGCTATGTGTGTGCTTGTATAGCTTGTACTATGGTGTGTGCTTGTATAGCTTGTGCTATGTGTGTGCTTGTATAGCTTGTGCTATGTGTGTTCTTGTATAGCTAATGATATGGTGTGTGCTTGTATAGCTTGTGCTATGGTGTGTGCTTGTATAGCTTGTGCTATATGTGTGTGCTTGTATATCGTGTGCTATGTGTGTGCTTGTATAGCTTGTGCTATGTGTGTGTGCTTGTATAGCTTGTGTTATGGTGTGTGCTTGTATAGCTTGTGCTATGTGTGTGTGCTTGTATAGCTTGTGCTATGGTGTGTGCTTGTATAGCTTGTGCTATGGTGTTTGCTTGTATATCTTGTGCTATGTGTGTGCTTGTATAGCTATGTGTGTGTGCTTGTATAGCTTGTGCTATGGTGTGTGCTTGTATAGCTTGTGCTATGGTGTTTGCTTGTATAGCTTGTGCTATGTGTGTGCTTGTATAGCTTGTGCTATGTGTGTTCTTGTAAAGCTTGTGCTATGGTATGTGCTTGTATAGCTTGTGCTATGTGTGTGCTTGTATAGCTTGTGCTATGGTGTGTGCTTGTATAGCGTGTGCTATGTGTGTGTGCTTGTATATCTTGTGCTATGTGTGTGCTTGTATATCTTGTGCTATGTGTGTGTGCTTGTATAGCTTGTGTTATGGTGTGTGCTTGTATAGCTTGTGCTATGGTGTGTGCTTGTATAGCTTGTGCTATGTGTGTTCTTGTATAGCTTGTGCTATGGTGTGTGCTTGTATAGCTTGTACTATGGTGTGTGCTTGTATAACTTGTGCTATGTGTGTGCTTGTGCTATGTGTGCTCTTGTGAAGCTTGTGCTATGGTGTGTGCTTGTATAGCTTGTGCTATGTGTGTGCTTGTATAGCTTGTGCTATGGTGTGTGCTTGTATAGCTTGTGCTTTGTGTGTGATTGTATAGCTTGTGCTATGGTGTGTGCTTGTATAACGTGTGCTATGGTGTGTGCTTGTATAGCTTGTGCTATGGTATGTGCTTGTATAGCTTGTGCTATGGTGTGTGCTTGTATAGATTGTGCTATGTGTGTGCTTGTATAGCTTGTACTATGGTGTGTGCTTGTATAGCTTGTGCTATGTGTGTGCTTGTATAGCTTGTGCTATGTGTGTTCTTGTATAGCTAATGATATGGTGTGTGCTTGTATAGCTTGTGCTATGGTGTGTGCTTGTATAGCTTGTGCTATATGTGTGTGCTTGTATATCGTGTGCTATGTGTGTGCTTGTATAGCTTGTGCTATGTGTGTGTGCTTGTATAGCTTGTGTTATGGTGTGTGCTTGTATAGCTTGTGCTATGTGTGTGTGCTTGTATAGCTTGTGCTATGGTGTGTGCTTGTATAGCTTGTGCTATGGTGTTTGCTTGTATATCTTGTGCTATGTGTGTGCTTGTATAGCTATGTGTGTGTGCTTGTATAGCTTGTGCTATGGTGTGTGCTTGTATAGCTTGTGCTATGGTGTTTGCTTGTATAGCTTGTGCTATGTGTGTGCTTGTATAGCTTGTGCTATGTGTGTTCTTGTAAAGCTTGTGCTATGGTATGTGCTTGTATAGCTTGTGCTATGTGTGTGCTTGTATAGCTTGTGCTATGGTGTGTGCTTGTATAGCGTGTGCTATGTGTGTGTGCTTGTATATCTTGTGCTATGTGTGTGCTTGTATATCTTGTGCTATGTGTGTGTGCTTGTATAGCTTGTGTTATGGTGTGTGCTTGTATAGCTTGTGCTATGTGTGTGTGCTTGTATAGCTTGTGATATGGTGTGTGCTTGTATAGCTTGTGCTATGGTGTGTGCTTGTATAGCTTGTGATATGTGTGTGCTTGTATAGCTTGTGCTATGTGTGTTCCTGTAAAGCTTGTGCTATGGTGTGTGCTTGTATAGCTTGTGCTATGTGTGTGCTTGTATAGCTTGTGCTATGTGTGTTCTTGTATAGCTTGTGCTATGGTGTGTGCCTGTATAGCTTGATCTTGCTTGTATAGCTTGTGCTATGTGTGTTCTTGTATAGCTAATGCTATGGTGTGTGCTTGTATAGCTTGTGTTTCATATGTGCTTGCATAGCTTGTGCTATTTGGGGGTTGTTATAGTTTGTGCTAGTGTATGTGTTTTATAGCTTGTATAAGTATCTTACTGTGCTATGCTTATATTTGTTTTATACTAGATAATCATTATGTGTCAATATTTTATCCTGGCATGGGGGTTGTGTCTTATAAATTTAGTCGCCCTTATACCTTCTATAGCTCGCCATGATCAGGGTCGACACCTGATGATTATGTATTGCTTCTAAAATAATGAGATTGTGTGTTCTTTTTGCATATATATCTACATGTATGTAATGTATGTCAAAACATTATTTATTATATGTTGGTAAATATCTATTCATAGCTAATGTTATTTTATTAAATGGTTTTCCCACAATAAATAAAGTTTGAATTGATTTGAATTGATAAAGGGTCGGATTTTAATGAGATATCTTTCGCCTCGGTTTACGTATACTTTTACTATAAAACATACGAAGAAGAAGAAGAAGAAGAAGAAGAAGAAGAAGAAGAAGAAGAAGAAGAAGAAGAAGACACATGTTTATTAAAGTGTCGCAAATCATCATATGGCATACACAACGTTCAGTGCAACATATTAAAATATATGAGATTTTGGGTCGATATCGGCCTATGCGACACTAATTTATACAGATCAATGCATGTATATTAAATATACAGCTGAAACATAAAACATGTAAAACATGCATAACGAACAGTTAGCATAAGCTTAAGACAATTTAATCGAGATGCAAGTGATATTAAGATTCTTTCTATTGTTAAAGGATTTGCAACTAACTGTTCGTAAATGCAGATTCAATAAAATGCCGATTGTGTGTTATTTTGAGTCTTTTAAAATACAGATAAAACTCATTCTTAAGAAAAAAAAATTATGGAGTTTGAAAATAGTTTAAAATATAATAACTTAGAATTTGCAAACAATAAAATAAAATAGTTAGATTATTATATTAACTTCTCCTTCTGTTCATTTTATATAGCGTTGAATATATCTTAAATTGAAGGTTGTCATTTTTTATAAGAAAACCCAATTCTTCTGATGGCAGAAAAGTATAAAATGAATTGTCGATGAGCGAAGCCGCTTGGGAAAGTTCATACCAGATATCATCGTACAGTGTACAATTTATTAAAAAATGAGTTTCGTCTTCCACTTCACTTAAGTTACAGTATTTGCAAATACTTTCGTTTAAAGGAGTTTTTGGACGGGTGTACCTTCCAGTTTCTACAGCTAAAGGTAAATTACAGCATCTGAATTTGGATAACGTTTTCCGTTCTCCCCTTGATAAGTTCATTTTAACATAGAATGAATTCCGTTTAAATTTAAACTGATATGTTCTATAAGTTATTAACTTATTTCCATTTGTATTATTACCATTTAAGAAATATGCGTACCCCACAAATGATATTTACCAATACCATAGATCTACATACTCTGGATTCGAAACATATCGTAAATCCAATTTATCCGCCGAATAATAATTTATCCATGAATACTTGCGCGTACAGGTAAGGTTTTTTGCGCATGCGCGTTGCGCTAAGTTACGCGCCGTCTTACGAATTTATCAAATCTAAGAAAACCTAGTATACATATCGTTGTTAATTTATTTGTTTGGGAAATTTATTTAAGATAGCTGGCTATTTCAAAGACAAGTTGAAAGACAATTCTGTATGCTATACAGTGATTGTGTTTTACTTTACTGAAAACGAACAAAATAACAAAAAAATACGTCGTTTGACAGTATGTGAAACTGCGACAGTGACGTGACTCGGCAAATTAATATACATGTATTATACATATCTTTGCTGATTTGTTTATTTTGGGAAAGGTTTTTAAGTTAGCTGGCTAATTCAAAGACACGTTAAGAGCTAATTCTTTCTTCTATAAAGTGATGTCTGTTTTAGCTTTACTATAAAAGAACTAAATAACAAACTATCCGTTCGTTTATCCCTAATAATTCGAAACTGCGACAGTGGCGTGGCACGGCAAATTGTTAATATATATACATGTATATTCAGATCGTTTCTGATTTGTTTATTTTGGGAAACGTATTTAAGCTAGCTGAGACATTATTCTTTATTCTATAAAGTGACTGCTGTTTTAACTTTAATAAACGAAATAAATAAGATGACCGTATGTGAAACTGCGACAATGATCATGTGACTCGGCAAATTGTACATAATGACAGTGAAGTAATAAGAGGTGAATGGTGACCACTAATGGAGATTATAGCGCAGCTGACTGAAATCTCGTATGGCTTCGAGAAGTGGAAGGAATCTCGATTTAGCGGTAAAATTTTCTGAACATCCGCCATTTTGTTTCTATCGGTGAAGTGCTCCGCTCCGTGAAATTGTAAAATATTCGACTGTTTTGGGTTAACAAGTCATCATACTTCGCAGAAAATGTTTGTTGTTATATTACTTATTGTTGATATTGACACATTGGGTATTTTTACGTTATTTTACAGTGAATTGATTGATATAAAAGGGATTTCACATACTGTTGGTCGGCCGTATTGGTTGAAGTTTTGTTAAACAGAGATGTGGAGATGGCGCAAATCCGCTATACATTTTTTTGTTTAAGTTAATTCCTCAAAAATAAACAGTTCAATGATTGAAAAATGTAGTGGTACACCTTTTATTATACAAAACCCTTAATTTTATCTAATAATTTGTCTTGAAGCCTGTATAGATATCGACCAACATGGCCGAGTATAGCCAACGTCGATGAAATGCCATCCTGTTGGATTTCGCTATATATTTTTTTATTTTAGTTAATTCCTCGAAAATAAACAGCTCGCTATCTAGAAATATGATTGAAGAATGTAGTGGTGCACTTTTTATTATGCAACAGTCTTAATTTTGTCTAATAATGTGTCTTAAAGACTGTATAGATATCGCCCAAAATGGCCATACATCCCGATTCTAGCCAACGTCGATGAAATGCCATCTTGTTGGATTTCGCTATACATTTTTTAATTTTAGTTAATTCCTCGAATAAAAACAACTCGCTGTCGAGAAATATGATTGAAGAATGTAGTAGTATACTTTTTGTTTATGTAAACACTTTGGACTCTTAGTCAACCGATCCTTGTTGGTCCTCTTTTGCGTACAGGTAATTAAATATTCTTTCTAACGAAAGTTTAATAGTTTATTTGCGTCTCATTGTTTACAATCCAATATGCATACATATATACATTATTTCATACATAAAATTGTAAACACCATTCTAAAATAATTATAGGAGACGAATGTCAATGTTTAATGTCTGTATCAATTAAGCGCGTTCGAATGCATTTCACCATAAGCGTCCTGGAGATGGTAATTGTTACTATAAGGTTTCATAGCACATATGACCTACATAGATATATAACATGCAAAAAAAACAACAATTAACTGAAGAGTCGCTAATTTTGGATTCATGGCAGGTTGTTTATTGCGATCAAAAGATATAAAGGTTTCTCCAATCATAACAGCCAATTAGCAAGGTAGCGACGTGGTGTAATGGTTAGCACTGCGGCTTAGTAACCCAGGGATCGCGCGTTCAATCCCAGCCAGGACCGAATTTGGGTTAATTATCGAAATATTTCAAAAGTATTTCCTACCTTACCAGTCCTTCGGATGAGACTTAAAACCTAGGTCTGCTCGCTAAAATGCTTAGTGCAATACGGCGAGGATAAATAAACGCTTATACACACACAGCCAATTAGCCACGGGGTACATACCAACAGCTAATTAGCACCGGGGTACCGTATGTACCCCGTGGCTAATTGGCTGTCCTAAGCAGGATATTTGGTTAGATCAAAGAGGCCATAAATCACAAACACTGGCCACCCGTGGTGTGTTGGTAGTGGGACACAAGGGACCAAGGACAAAAGGGACCAGACACTTGGGACCACATTTTGGGACAAAAGGGACCACATTTGGGGACAAAAGGGACCATTCAAAAATTAGTTAAAAATGTAGATTTACATTGATAATAGTTGTGTATTGCAACGGTAAATATCATAATTTGATTATTTAAATGATAATTTAAAGGATAACTTGAACTCAAGAATATCATTTGATTGTCAATTATTCAATAAAGTTATAGGTTAAAATGTTCATTCTTTTTCCAGAATTTAAGTTTAATTAATTAAAATTAACTGTTCATAATATTAGATCTTATACTATTTAAACATGATGGAGTCTACTGTCATGTGTTTATATTCATTGTAAGTAATTTAATATTTTATATTAAATATTTAAACTAATAAGTTCAAATCATCAAAAAATTAAATAGAAAACAAATAATAGCTTGCTAATAGTATTTAAAATCAAAGAACATGTTTACCTTGCATGTAATGGTATGTTTTGACCGATTTGCATATGATATAGGTGTTAATTGCCCAAATTCTTGACAAATTCATCAAATTCAACAGGTTCTCAAACTCAGAAAAATACTTGTTAATGCTTGCTCAACTCGGTGTTAAATGTCATTGAAATTCCTTAGAAGTGATTGATTATTTTAATTCGCTTAATATTTTATTTGTTTAATAATATTAAATAAGTTTCAATAATTGTATTTCCTATCATTATATAGTTTTTTCATATCAGCTGAAACATATATAAAAAAAATATAAAGGCAAAGCAATGTTTATAAATTTTATTTTCATAAAATAAATAGCATATTATATATATAAAACGCAGCACATACTAGGTAGTCATTAGAAAGGATATGTCATGTTAACATAAATTTTATTTTCAGAGGAGTAGTCGCTACAAATAAAAGTTTACGGACAGACGGACGGCCGGACAGACGGACGGACAGACGGACGACGGACGCCGCACCACGGCATAAGCTCTGCTGATCTCTGATCAGTAGAGCTAAAAATGTGTCAAGTAGTTTATTTTTAATATGGAATTGAAACAATGTTTTCTTTAACAACAATGAACATGAATTTAAACAAAATAAAATATAGTTACTAATTCTTCCACAGTCGATAAATGACAACGTTGCGCTTCCTCCATTGTTAATTTTTATTCTGTCATTGAGCGCTTATGGTAATTAATTGACGTTGGTCATAAAGCACTTGAATTATATGGAAGATACTTTTGACTCGCCAAGAGAACTATTCACTCGAAAGAGAACTATTGACTCGCAAGTCTGGTTTAAACCGGATTGGACATGTTTGAACATGTTTTCAAGTCACTTTCAGCCAATAAAAACTATGTATATAAAATTATATATAATAATAATTATTACCGGTATATACCTTTTGTCGTCTATGTCAGAGGTAACTGATAGTCACAACATCTCGTAATCCGTTTCGAAGCTGTTACCTGAAAAAGAGCTAATCAGTCAGTGCACAATTTGGTATCGACCTTGTATTTAGTAAAATTATGCTAACTGAACATCATACCCATTTTTTCTCAATTTAGATTTGTCATCTCTTGCTGCAGAGTGTTTAAAACTTCACTTATCAATGGGTTGCATTTTATATAAGTTTTAACTATATTATTAAATATAATATCTGTTTCATTCTGTGATATAACATTTATTAAAAAACTATCATGTTTATGGACATGAATCACTGATTAACAGTGACAGAAAATTAGATGTTCTCTTAGATCTTGGCTAGCATTATTGCGTCTCGATCCCATTCGCAACACCTCATTCACTTCTTTGAAGCATAATTCAATGAACGCAGAAGTTTTCATGTTGGTTACATCATAAGGTAACTGTAAATACATATCACATGTTATATTGTGCTGCATATGTATATTGTTTTGCTGTTTTCCTTATCTGCACATGTTTAATAAAATGTTGAAAATACTGCTTGTTTTACTGACTGTCATGAATAAACTGAAAACCTTAAAAACAATGCTAGAATATTTGTTGTTTTTTAACATTTTGCAAAAGACATATCTGAGGGGGATTTCGTACATTTTTTTATTGGCCACCCTTGCAAAAATATCAGGGGGTGGGGTGGGGTGGGGGGGTATGTCTACCTTGTAAAAAGTTCAGGGGGGAGTGGGGGGGGGGGTTGAGGAGTTAAATTTCTAGAAATGTACATTCTCGATTCAAGCCGAAAACTGTAGAAAAATAAAATCAACACAGCTAGCGAGTGTACTTTCGCCGTTAAAATCCAAGTTATATTATGAATTCCATATTTTTTTCAATAAATTAAAAACAATACATGCATATTTAAATAACTTAGCTCGATATTTGAAATAGATCGCGAAGTAGTATGTTAATAATTCAGTTTTATGTCAGCATCAACTCATTTCAGGATAATCGATCGCGTCAAAAATGGTCACCGCGCACCTGGTACCTCCCCCCACCCACCCCCGTTGTTTACCGTAGAGTAATCAGGAAACCAGCTTATTCGCCATTCGGCGGATAAATCGAGAATTAACAAGGCGTATAGGCAGTTTCAAATCCAGGGTACATGTATATCCATGCCAGTACAATGAAACAAACGCACGCCGTAAAACCGACCTCTATATGAATCACGGCGCACAGTTAATGTGTCAGAAAAGTTCGTCACCAAACTACAATCATCGCTGCTAAATGTACGACAATTCACAACAAACCTATATCGATCTACACACAATAATTATCGCCCGGAGCGTTAATGTCGGACTGATATTAGAAGTTAAAACCAAATTTGAAGATACGCCGCAAACTTGCTGATAAGATTGTATTTACACCCGCGGTGTTGCACAAACCATTGTATTACACATCATTTAAGGGCGCACGGTCGATCAAGAAAACATTACTGGATATGCAAATACAATGTGTTCATAGATAGTAGGAAGTGATGTATAACACTGTAGAAGGAAAAGGGACTTATGTAGTGGATGTGTCAATAAATGTTTCAAACTGGAAGGTAATTATGCAAATATACTGTAAAGTGTGCAGGCTTGTTGAGATTCAGATAAAAAAATGAAAATAAATAAATCACATTTATTCATTTTCCTATCTGTCTTGATTACATGACAAAATACTGTGTTATGCTTGACCAGTAATGTATGTTTTTGGCTAAAAATGACCTTTTTGGTATTTACACAGACCTAATAACAGTAAATATGTCTGTAGTATTTATTGACATTCACACTAGCGTATGTTTAGTGCTATGTGACGGCTGTAAAAAGTCGGCACGACTACGGATCAGTAATGTTAATACTTACTGGTCCTTTGTGATCATCAAGCCCAATTTGTGTGGCTTTAATGTAGAATACCACTTAAGCCGGTATTTGGGAGAGTGAGAGGTATCGCACTTTATATTACCTCTCATGAACAATAAAAAAAGAGTACGATAATGGACCTTTGGAAACAGCCGAGCACGACACATACGAAATATTGCAGTCTCGGTTTGATTGAGACTGTTCATGAGCGGTAGTGAAATATGCTAGCTAGCCCCGGGTTGAGCAGAACTCAATATTCATAAAAATCAACAGTACAGAATTTTAACCATCCCGAAGATGGCAAGCATATGACGGTGGATATAGCAATATTTGTATCTTTATTTCATCTTCTATATCCAGCGGCGTATGGTCCCATGATCTAATACAATTGTATGCCCCGAAGAGCGAAATAAACAAAAAGGAATTTAGTTGGGAGCAGCGGTTATGAAGCCTGCGTATCACAAGTAACAGCCAAAATACTAAATTAAAAAGCAGACAACATATCCTATGAGTGGTTAAATAATACCCAGAGACTTTTATCGGCCGGAGTAGTGGAACCACCGAATCGAAAATTAGGTAAGAAAACAAAAGAAATTGAAAATGTACCACCGATCATTAAATATAAGTATCAGGCTCCGCGATCTCCAAAGATCGAATGAATAACAGTACTGATTGCAAGCGCGGGGAGACGAGTCCGCTACTTTTCTCTCTTGTTTGTGTTTTTTGCATTAAAAGGATCCCAATTTCAGTATTTATTTCCATGCTAATGATGCCCACCGGTTGTGGACAGTTCGAAAAGGGCTATAATGATCAACTGTCAAATGATATTACACAACGATTTTCAGCATCTCTGCCAATTTTGTTTCTTTAGATTGTTTACCAGGTTGATGTAAATGCATACATCTAACAACAACATTTGCGATTATGCAACTTTCACTTGTAACTGCATCATACGCTAACGTGTAAACATTACTTATCATCATAAACGCTTTATGTTGTCGCACTAGAACGCCGCCATTTACTATTTTATCGATACAGGTAAATCGATCGCAAGCACGTTACATTTGAAAAGTAAAAATGTCAGCCAACTTCTCAAAATAGGCAGTTTTTACAGCATCTTTTTAACGGCTTTCTGTTATAACAAAATTACCTTTTTGGCAAAGATAAATATGTCTACTATTCACTTTTTGTTATTATTTTACCTAATATAAACCGTACTTCGTATCTCATTTGCAATAGCTATAGACCATTTTTAATTTGAAAATTTAAAAATTTCAGCCGATATCTCAAAAGAGGCAATTTTAGGCTTTGTCTGATAATCATCAACGTGAAATTACCTTCTTGACAAAGATAAATATGTCTACTATTGTTTTTTTGTTATTATTAATGCCTAATATAACCCGTAGTCTCGTATCTCGTTTGCAATAGCTATATTTTATTTGGCGCCGAGTGGTCCTATGTAACACCGTGCTATCTTACACGGAACCGCCTGGTAAAATGTGATTTTATGCATGCAAACAAATATACTTACTCCCTGTTATCATTTATAATGCTGCTAGTCTTGTTTATCACGTTTACTGATGCTAGACGTGTTTTATTCGGTTCAGTTATTTCTGAGGACGTTGTTTTCGATTATTTGTTTAACACATTTATTATTACATGTCGAGCTTCGCTATGAGGTGAGAACCCTATTCGGTATCTATTATTTATGATGCACCATACTGTAACATCCATTCTCGTGGCTAATGTAACTTGCTTAATCAATATTACAGATGCCATCCCCCAATGTGCAGTCCCGCTGAAATTACCTATTAAACGAAAATCAAATATATCTATCTGCATGGTAGAGGGACTATAATCCTTGGTACAGTTGGTTTACACGTTGACCTAGTCGGTGCTACCTCTGTACAGGGAGTAAGTGTGTATACTAATCCCTGCTTTGTACCATAAATACAAACAAATATGAATATTTAAGGGACACACAGCAGTCTTGAATTATTTATAAAGCATCCACATTATTACGTAGCTTTATTAATATAATATCATGCTGGCTTTAAAACTGCTTGCATATAATATAATTAAAAACAATTTTGAGTGTTATTCTACCAGGTTTTTAATATATTATTGATGCAATATATTCAACAATAAAGCAATATGTAAAAAAATAATTTGCTTTGAACTATTTACATAATTAATATGAATTTTAGGCACTGCCTAAGACCGAGCAGATCTCTTAAAAATTAAAACTTACAAGATATATCGGATCGCATGTAAAATTTAACTTGTAAACCACATATTTTACTCTTAATAAATATTCTATATTGTTGTGATAAAAGACTTTTCTTGTCAATGACAGCATATCAAATCCTGAAATATCTCTGATATGCAAGACAAGGTTAGCATATCAGGGGTCATCCGCCAAGTTGTCATTATTGTCTATATGGGAATAGAAAAGCTATATCTACTCGTTTGCTCTACTGGGAAATATCTCCATCGTGTAAAAAGGCATTTATCATTAGAAATATTAATAAAATCATTTTAAATTATGTAATATTCTCGGTAGAGAAATGGCCCCTATATAAGAACTTGTACTCCGCACTCGTTCTTATATCGGCACCATTTCTCTACCTCGGGAGATATTTCCCGTATCTCAAAAACACTGGTTATTAAACTCTATTTATCGACCTGATATCGCCTCGGTCGATATCACTTTTCTCAGGTCGATAAATACAACACATATCGACCGAACCTAAAAGGCAACAATTATTTTATTATTAAATCAAATTATTCATTTTATTATTAAATCAAATTATTCATGAAATTTTTGAATTTTGAAATTTTTGAAATTTTAAATTTTAAAATTTTTGAAATTTAAATTTTTTGAATTTTGAATTTTGAAATTTTGAATTTTGACATTTTTGGAATTTTGAAATTTTGAAATTTTGAAATTTTTGGAATTTTTGAATTTTGAAATTTTTGAAATTTTGAATTTTAAAATGTTTGAAATTTAAATTTTTTGAAATTTTGAAATTTTTTGAATTTTTGAATTTTGAAATTTTTGAAATTTTGAATTTTAAAATGTTTGAAATTTAAATTTTTTGAAATTTTGAATTTTGACAACAAATAACAAATAATAAAATAACTTCTAATGATAAGCATTCTTTTAATGAATATCGCTTCATTCGTAACTAGTTGTGACGGGATTAGCCGAACTAGTACGAATACTCCAAAGTACGAAAAGAGACAATCGTCCAAGTGAAACAGACTGATCCCTTGATGATTTGAGAAAAAAATCCGAAATTGCCGAACACAATTTCATCAATGGCGGCGCTTCCGGTTCGACACGTTTTTTTTGCCCAGCCAGGTACGATTTCAACATTTGCACATGTGTTACCATTAGCCGATCATCGTCGGCCGGCTGCGCCGGCCAAGCTCTGCTCGGTAATAATAATTATTTTACAATATGAAAATTGAGGACCCAACGCTTAATGATCGTTGTAAAAGCACGGAAGTTGACATGCTACATGATCGATTAGCTCAGGTATATAAACTGAGTCCTGAGTAAAGTCTTCTCTTACAGTCCAGACTCTATTGTGCCCATCTCTTTAAGAGCCTTATCGAGTATGTTGGTGGACGGACGTTAAACCTTAGAAACACACACACACACACACGTCTTATCTTTGAAACGCCTCGGTATATTGAACAGTATCTGTTGGATATAGCAGTAAAGCAATCTTGCCCTAGATGTACATATTATACAGTGATTACAAATGGTAACTCACGTAATCAGAAGTCAGACACAGTCAGATGGAGGTTTTCCACTGTATTGGGTTGACGTCTGTCTTGTATGAGCTCTGGATTTGCAATGAATTCCAGGCTACAAACCGGAAGTGACGTATTTACCTAGACTGGTTCTAGCATAATTGCTACACACCTCCCCGTTCTCTTTTGTAGAACTTCGTGGAATTCTTTGATTACCTGGATTGTGGGCTGAGACAAGCTCTAGTCCTTTGATTACCTGGATTGTGGGCTGAGACAAGCTCTAGTCCTTTGTGAGTCTTCAGCTTGAGAGAAGTATTCTTGTAAACTGGGACTGAATTAGATTCTAGTCCTAGCCTCTTTTTAGTTTCCTCACCCAGAATGGACTGAAATAAATTCTAGTCCGGGGACTGTACATGTTCTTTTTACATGTTCGTCGTTGATTCCTCCACGGATGAGGCCACATAGAGTTGTTCCCCATTCACCCTGGAAGTCTGGATAACGACTGAAACTGGTTCTAGTCGTACCCGGGCCACCTGGTATGCCACGTCTCCAATGTAAGCCGGTGTTGTGACAACCAACCCAATGAGCATGGGTAAATAGGGTGCATCGGTCTCTATGAGGAGTCGATCTTGAGGGACGGCCTTAAGTGCTTCTCGTTGGGCTTTATTAAACCGAGAAACTTGCCCAGTAAATCCGAAGTAGCAATTCGGAAACGCACTTCTCCATGCTTTTAGCTGGTCCAGGTCCCCACCGAAACAGTGTAAATGTATTCCTTGTTCTGGTGGGCAGTGACGCTTTACTATGTCCAGGCAGTGAGTTGAGACTTCTGCCAGATGGTCTCCTCTACTGCCTCTTATGTGTAAGACTAACACCAGCCTTGGATTGCACAGGCCCAATACCTTTTCCAACGTTCGGGTCTGATTTTCCCATGTTGTAGAGGGATCGGTATAATCTAGACCTACTTCCCCCTAAAGCTACCACTTCTGGTTTCATCAGAATTTGGGCCAGACGATCAAATCTTGCCGGGGTAAGTTGCTCGATCTTCTTAGGATGAACGCCCACAGCAACTCTCCATTGACTACCTAAACCCCACGGTATGTTCCCATGATTTATTGGGTCACAAAAAACCATTACTCCTCCCACCAGGGTTGTTGGGTGTTGAGATATTACCTCAGTGCTTTGAGTAACCACTCTCTCTAGGTCCTTCATTGACACGTTTAAGGTCTTATCAAACGCCTCGTTGTTTCTGCTGGTCAAGAGAGCTGGTTCCGGAGGTTTCGTCTCGGGACTTTGTCGAGCTTGAGGATTTATTCGGGCAACCGGAGACCTCTTTGCCATTGCTGCGTAGGAGGGCCTGGGTCCCGAAGAGGACACACATGACCCCAAAACGGTTATAGCAGGAAGAGTCCTCGTATACACGGCACTTGCAACACTCCCGTCTGTCGTTAGCTCTGAAGGAGACTCAACGAGACTGGGCTCTGTCACAATGACGTCTGTCCTTAATTTGGTAGGTGACCCATCTAGACTGCCATGATCGGATCTCAGCAAAGCCTCTTCTTCACTCTGGGATGGAATTTCGATGGATCCAGCATTAGGTTTGTCTGGACTATCCTGATAATCCAATTCCAGGTCCTTCATGGTGACGTCCGATACAAGAGTTAGATCCTGTACCTGCCTTGGTAGGGGCTCTTCCACAAGGGACAGCTTCAGTCCAGTTGTTGTTCCACAAGCGAACACAGACTGGGACATCCTTGATAGTGATCCACTTGTGGTTGAAGTCAACGAGACTGGTACTCCTGTAGTAGAAGTCAACACTAGGCTTCGTTCCTTGGATACCGACTCCTCCTTGGCTGGGGTTTCCTGATTCTCTTCAGAGACGTGTGTTTCCCGATTCTTGGCCCGTCTGATGGGATTAGGTCGATTCCTTCGGGACTTGCTGAACCCAGGAACAGATTGAGACGCAGTTGTTTGAACTGGTTCAACATCCGGTCCAAAATGCTCCCACATTAGTCTAGAGTCCGGTCCTGTGAGACGACTCATAAGGAATGACAATGGTCTCCAATGGATGAGCACGGCTGGCGAGTTGACAGGATTCAGGGTAAACTTCCCTGGATCAATCCACCCTGCGGCTTGACACAAGCTTAGCACCGCCCTCCCGGTCTCGGGGGTTATAGTAGCTAGCGGGTCAATCCACAGGTTCGTCTCGACAAACCTTACCAGTCTCTCTGGAGTTCCATCAGCACCAAGGACCATGGTAGCCAAGAGTTTGAGTCCTAATAGACGGCGCTCCTGAAACGAACGACTACTCAGCATTTCCGGGGTCTCGAAATCGTGAAACACTACCGGTATGTGTTTAGAGTAAACATGTCGTTTCACTCTGCGGGCATAAATTCCACAATCCTCTAAAGGACAGCAAGATCTTCTAATCTTCTTGGCTGGTTCCGTTGGTAGGGGGGAATCTTGTGCCCTCTTGAGTGGAGCTCTTCGATCCTTGTCTATGGGATCATCCAGAGGTCGTCTTCTACCAGGGTCTACTGGAGATCTCCTAGAAGAATGCGAACCTCTGTGATCCCGGTGCGAAGGTGATTGGCGTCGTGAAACTCGATGAACCTGTTGGGCATACCTCCGATCCAAAGGGGAACTTGAACTACTATGGCGTCGTCCTGGATGTTTCCTGGATGGACTTCTCCGGGATGAACGCGAACTTCGTCGTCGTTCATACACCGGTGAGTAGTATTTCACTGCCCTCTGTGGCGAACGTGAAACTCTCCGGTCCGGATGAGGACGCACATCTTTTCGGTGTCCCTGGTGTTCCTTAGATTTCCTGGATGGGCTTCTCCGGTCCCTAGGTGGACTCAAAGATCCCTGGTAGTCCTTGTTGTAGAACACCCGCGTCTCATACCGTTTATGGCTTAATGATCGCCCCTTTTCCACGACTGGCCGTGATATCCTGAAATCCACCACCAAGGGAGTTGGTCCAGTCTTGGGTCTCGGGCCTATAGATCTGTGACCAGTCTCAGCTCTTGGTATGATGGACTTCTTCTTTGGTATAGATGCCTCCCTGGGCAACAGATAATCTCGAAGGAGGGAGGGAGAGGTCTCGCATGCCCGTGAAATCATGATCGGTTTTGCTCGAGCAGGTGAAACGCTGTACCCTTCCCTTGTTTGTGGTATCCGGATATCTATTTCCATCTCAGATACCTTACCGGTTGGATTAGTGTCGGCCTCGGCCTCCTTTGGTCTAGTGACGGTCGCTGATCTAGCGACGATGGTCGCTAGATCAGCAACTCGCTGTGGCACTGACCGTTGTTTTGGTTGATCGCTGACTTTCGCATCAGCCTCCTGGGTTCTAACGGCGGTCGCTGGTTTAGCAACTCGCTGTTTAGTTGACCGCTGCTTAGGTTTGCCGATGTCCTTTGGAATAGGAAAATTGTCCTTTATTTCCTTCCGGCTCAGAAATATCTCACATGCCCATTGGAAGTCTCGTATCCATGGCACATATTTCCTCTCTACGGCCAGACCATATTGCCGTTTGGCCAGCTGCAAGTAGGACGCTGTGGATATGCCTCTGATCATTCCTAGGTCCCTGGCTAACTGTACCGCAGGCACGAGAATCCCTCTGGAGGTTGAAGACCGGATGTCCTTCTCTCCCTTTGACATCACCCGCTTCCAGTCTTCATCCTTCGGGACCTCCATCATGGCCGTATACCTAAAATAATTAAGGACTCGGTTCAGGTCTCGCGATTGGGTCAGCCTTACAATTTGGGCAAGCATATTTCCCTAACCGCTTAACCATTTTGCTAGTAACCCCTACGCAAGCCCCGTGAAACCAATCTAGGCAGTCATCACACTGGACCATTAATTTCCCATCATCTGGCTTTCGGCAAGTACAATACAATTTTTCGTCCTCAAGGGCCCCCGCTTTATTTACAGGACGTTCTGCTGTTAAGAGAGTGGGATCTTTCTGAAGTCGGATAATCCACGCAGGCAACTCTCTGTCCGAACAGAACTTCAGGCGATCGTGGTTTACAACAAATTCCTTGTTTCGGATCTTTACGCGAAACAACGCCGCTGTTATTTTTTCCACAACAATTCCAGGGCCTTTATACTTAGGACAAAGCTTCTTGCTTGTACCTTTTGTAGATGCTGTGTCCAACACTAACACTGGGTCTCCTACTTTGTATGTTTTCACAAGAACCTTGACATCATAATCTCTTTTCATCCGTTCTTGTGCTGTCTTGAGAGTTTCTCGAGCTACTTCATGAGCGGTCGTGATTGCCCCTCCCAACTCTTTAACATACTCATCCGGGGATTGTTCTGCCACTGATCTGGGTGCTCCTGGAAACAATAAATCTGCTGGCTGGTTCAATTCCCTACCCAACATTAATCTGTTTGGCGTAAATCCGGTCTGACGATTGACCGAGGACCTTATAGCTCCCGCCAACTGTGCCAGATGCTTATCCCAGCTGTTTTGGTTACCCACAAAACACCGGACCGCATCCATCAATGTTCTATTGAAACGCTCTACCTGGCCGTTTGCGGAGGGCCGGTAAGGAGTGGTTCTAGACTTGTGGATTCCCAAAAGTTTGCAAATTGTGCTGAACAATTGACTTTCAAAGTTCCTACCTTGGTCGGTATGGATCTGAAATGGATACCCAAATCTGCTGAAGAATTCCGTGACGGCTGCATGGGCGGTTATCTCAGCTGTCTGTGATGGCAAAGGTATGCATTCTATCCATTTGGTGAACTGGTCTACCATCATCAGCACATACTCATTTCCCTGAGGTGTCTTCGGAAGAGGTCCCATAAAATCTAAATGAACTCTCTCCATTGGGGCTCCTGCCTGGAAATTTGTGAGAGGGAACCGGCCTAGTCTATTTCCCCCTTTATTACGGTTGCACAGTCCGCAGGTACCCACATAATTTTTAATGGCTATAGACATTCCATACCAGTAATATTTTTCTTTGATACGTGCTTTGGTTCTATCCACGCCCTGGTGTCCCGCTGATGGTATATCATGATTGGCGTGTATCATAACTGTCTGCAATGATTTTGGTACCACTAAAAGGGTTTGACCGTCGAGCAATTTCTTCCATATTACTTGTGACTTCAAGCAGAACACCTCCTTGTTGATCCAGTAATACTTTGCTGCAGGGCTCGAAGAAAATAGCACATCCTCCTCTGGGATTTTCTGCTGTTCCAACCAGGCAGCTATTAACTTTAAATCAGTGTCCTCTTGTTGTTCTTTTAGAATATCCCAGTCATCATTGTCTAAAGTTACGCTTTTCACCTGCTGTTCAGGCCATGTAGTCTTGATCTGTATGACCTGACCTTTTATTTCTTCTCCTGGGAACACTGTGCGTTTGGAACCAGTCGCAAGTGGTTTGACATCGTCCACCGTCTCTGCAAAGTCTGACCAGTTTCTATGTGCTTTCTCACAATACTTGCAAGGATAACATGGCAAGTCTGCTAGCTTCATACCCAGCCTGTATTCGGGACAGACCGCGTCTTCTTCTGGTCGTCTAGACAGGGCATCTGCATTTCCATGTTTCTTTCCAGGGCGGTGTTCTATGACCAGGTGATATTGACTCAGCTCCTCAATCCATCTGGCCAGTTGCCCTTGGGGTTCTTTGAAGTTGAGAAGCCAGGTCAGACTACTATGATCTGTTCGCACCGTGAACTCTCTACCTAATAGATAATGTCTATATTGTCTTGTAAATCGCACCACTGCTAACAGTTCCTTTCTAGTCACACAATACCGTCTTTGTTCATGGGATAGTGATAAACTGCCGAAACAAATCACTTTTTCTAGGCCAGCTTGAAGTTGTAACAGCTCTGCACCTATGGCTACCTCGGACGCATCTGTATCCAGGATGAAATAGTCAGTTTTATTCGGGAGTGCCAACACTGGTGTTGTTGTTAATGCTCTCTTGATGTTTATAAAAGCAACTTCCTGTGCCTCTCCCCACTCAAACTTATTCTTCCCTGTAATGCTGTACAAAGGCGCTGCCAGATGAGCAAAATCTTTAATGAAGCTCCTGTGGTAATTTACCAATCCCAGAAATTGTTCAACCTGTTTTGTATTTTTGGGTACGGACCAATCCTGTACAGCTTTGATATGACTTTCTCCTAATGCTAAACCCTCTGGTCCAACCATTCTTACCAGGAATTCTACCTTTATTTGGAATAGGACACATTTACTGGGTTTTAATTTTAGTCGAAAGGTTCTAAATCGTTCCAGCACTTTTCTGAGATTCTTTAAATGCTCAGCAAAGATCCTACCCAAAACTAAGATGTCGTCAAGGAATGCGAGGACAATATCCCAATTCAACCCTCTTAGAACTAAGTTCATCACTCGACAATAGGTAGCCGGGGCGTTGGTCAATCCGAACGGCATCCGAACAAACTCATATAATCCATACTTCGTACAAAAAGCAGTCTTCTTCCGGTCCTCCGGTTTTAATTTGACCTGCCAATAAGCGGAGTTAGCGTCGAGTTTGGAAAATAATGTGTTACCCGCCAGAGTGTCTAGACAGTCGTCTACTAGTGGCAATGGGAAAACATCCTTGACTGTTACAGCATTGAGGGCTCTGTAGTCTACACACCACCTGACGCTCCCATCTCGTTTTCGGATCAGGACTGGAGGGGATGCCCATTCCGACATAGAGGGTTTAACCACTTTTGTTTTTAGCATCTTTTCTAGATTTGCCTTTTCTTCACCAGCAAAACAGATCGGTGTCCGTCGCATACGTTGCTTAACTGGTCTTTCGTTACCCGTATCAATAGCATGTTCAACTTCTGTAAAGTTTCCAAGATCTAGATCATCTTTGGCAAACACATCTTCGAATTCCACAAGTAAATCGGTGAGCTGTTCCTTTTCTTCATTGTTTAAGTTTATCACGGATCGCTCTAATAAACCTTGTAGGTGGGATGGAATTTCCTTAGCTGGCTGCTCGTCGTGAGATATCTTTTGAATGATTATCTCTTCATAGCCATGTTCATCCTCTTCCATTGGCATTGACACCATCGTAACCTCTGTTGCAAATCCAATGTGCTGTTTGCCCATCAAAATAATGTTTTGATATGACACATTAACTACACAAACCTTTGGTTGTGTATTTCCAGAATGCACCGTTCTTGGCATTGCCCCTGGCATGTCTTTTGTTGGCTCTATCATGAACTGCGACATCGGCCTACTGACTGAACATTCTACCCTCTTTACTGAATTTGGTGGAACTACTGTTCTTTTGCATACCACTACATTGGCTACTCTTTCTCGCATCGTGGGCGCTCCTAACACCATTGAAATACATTCTTCGCCCAAGATCATCTCAGTTTTCTGCAGATCGAGGGTGATACATTGCTTCCTCAAGAAATCCAATCCTAGAAGCATGTCATCTTCTATGGGCGCTACATACACTTCTTCGAGATATTTCCTCTTTCCCAGGGTCAATGAAACCGGTCCTATAACCGAACCGGGTATTTTCATTTGTCTTCCAGCAGTCTGTAGAACAATCTTTCTAATTGTGGGTGGTTTTCTCACAAGTTGGTTATATATCTTGTCTGATATTATAGTCACCTGAGCGGCTGTGTCGACTACCGCTTTTAACTCCATTTCTTCTATTGTCACAGGCACTTTTAACATTGACTCTGAGCGCAACTGGTTTACAAAGATGGGCTCTTCATAACTAGTGCTAATCTCAATATCTGATGGCAACTCATCGATGGACTTGGTTATGTGGATGTTCTCGAATGTTGTTGCTTCATTGTTATCGGACTGCACTAGATATGCAAACTGTTGGCCTTTTTTGCTTTCACGTGTTGTTCTCAGGTCTTCAGCAAGATTATCGGAGTCTATTGGATGGCCTTCCTCGTCATGGGTTGATCTCAGGCCTGACTGATCAACCCTGGTTGGTTTAAATCCTCATCACTGGAATCAATGTCGCTGTCCTCCTCCTCTTCATAGGTTTGATCATCCTCGACTACCTGAGACACTTTCTTCTCTTCTTTCCTTAACCGGGGGCAATTTGTTTTATAGTGACCTTCTTGATTGCACTCGTAACATACCACTGACCTCATTCGGTTCGGCGACCTGGATGGGGACCGGGATTGGGAACGTGCTTCTCTACGAGAATTCGTCAGCCTCTCCATGGCTTCCAATAAACTAGTTATTTTGGAATCCATGCTGCCCAATTTGGTATCCATACTGTCCATTCTATTCTCTAGACGCTTCGTTTTTTTCTTCCATTCCGAGGACTTTTCTTCAATATTCCCGGTTTTCGGTATTACCTGAGGTTTTTCTTCGAAACGCACTTTCCTTTGAACCTCAGGTTGTGGTGCAAGCCTAGCAACTCTGGGAGTTATAACATTGAACGACTCCTCTCCCTCACTTTCCCTTTCATAATATGGGTCAAATGCTCTAGTCGCCATTACTTTCATGGGGTCTCTTTTGGTGGTCGGTCGATGAAACATAATTCTGTCCGTATGTTGGTACCACCGAATTTTGTCTATGGCTTCCTCCATGGTTTGCGGTCTAAGGTTGAGAGCATATTGTGCGGCTGTTCTATCTAGACATCCTTGGCAGAATTTCAGTATGGCTTGTTTGTATATCTGCGTGTCGGTCAAATCCGGATAAGCTTTCATTGCCAAACACACGATTCTATCCGCCCATTCTACTGTTGATTCTGCAACTGATTGTGTTGCATATGAAAAACTAACTTGAGCCGTCTCAGGAAGTTCTTTCATATCAAATCGTTTCTCCAATTTGTCTAATACATCGAAGAGGTCCATTCCAGGCTCTCTTTCAATCAATCTAGAGTAGAATTCACTAGCTCTTCCTTCTAAACTCCAGCACAAGTTGTTCCTCCTTTCTTTTGATGTCCATGCCTGACCATCAGCGAAAGATGTGAATTTGGTCTTAAATGCTTGCCAGTTTCCTTTGCCATCAAAGAAAATAGACTTTGGCATTGATACGGACCGTGGTTTTACTGGATCCTTGAAAGGTCGTGGAGGTTCCACCAGTTGCATTGGTGGCGGGTAACCAATTGGTGGTGGGTACGGTCTTTGAGCCATATCTATAGGTATATAGCCTGGGTATGTTTGTTGGTTGTTGACACCGTAATAACCACCACTATACGCGTCTCTTTGTACATTTGACGGTGGTATACCTGTAGACCAAACTGGTGTTTTGAGAGATGCATCATACTGGAACTGTTGTTCTCGATATGTGCTCCCATCTGTCATCCTAGCTCGCGAAGGATCATATCGGATAGTTGTATCTCGATATTTGCTGTCGTCTCCTCTAGATGGATAAGGGTCAATTCTCAATTGCGATTCTTGATTGTTACCCCTTTCTATCACCTTAAACGATGGGGACGCAATTGGTTGTTGTCCACTAGTTCCTTCTGGATTTTGTGTTTGTGGAGTTTTAACACTGTGAGACATTTCAGATATGTTCTCACTTGTTTGTTGATTTTGTGCGACTGGGCCGGTGTATTGGCTGGAATGTATCGCATCTATTGTGCGAGTCATGAACTCCCTCGTTTCCTTTTCCTCTTTCAATGCCCTTGAGTTATCTTGCCCTGATGCTATATCTAGGGCAGATCTGTTTTCTAGGGCTATAGGGTCTCTTTGTATAGGATTTGGTTGCCAAAATGTAAAATCTATACAGTCGACCAAGTTAACATTAGACCTTATGTTCATTGAAATGAAATCCTCCCGAGATAGGTTCCCATTCGCTTCCCTAAATTGCATTATATAATGCGCAATTTTATTACCGATACCCGGTAATGTCATTAAATCCCTTGCTGCACAAAAATTAATTCTAACCTTTGACCCCAAGTAAGACTGACCCGAAGGAGACTGACCCGAGTACATGATTAGAATTAACAGTGATGAGAATAAAAAAATAGAAAAAAAAAAATAAATAAAAAAAAATGAAAAATTACATAATTTCTGAAAGATAATTTTACTTACATTTTTAATAATTTTACATATTTATAAATAACGAGAGATATTGTATAATTGATAACTGGTAGTTTTGATTTAATTGAAAACCAAACCTTATCGATGAATAAGCCTGTGATGACACACTAGGCTTTTTGTCTTGTATCCCTTATCCCGCCATCCTGTGGTGTTACACTAGGATGGTTACTAATATGCTCTTCGTGGTCCTGCACTTTAACTAGAACCAGTTAGAGATGTAATTACTCTGTGGAAAAAAAATATCAGTTATCTAAAAGTAATAAAAAAAATATTCGATATAGGAAGTATCCCTTTAAAAAAAATATATATTCCTTACCGCACACAATAAAAGAGAAGAAACCGACAATTTCTCTCGTTTAGTGTTTGCGAGTAAGTGTCCCTTTAAAAAATTATTATTGAATACTAAGTACCCTTTCTAAAGAATATATCACCTTTAAAAAAGTTTACTTACCGCAACACACCAAAAAAGACGAAACCGACAGTTTCCCTCGTTTAGTGCGAGCGAGTAAGTATCCCTTTAAAAAAATATTATTGAATACAAAGCACCCTTTTTAAAGAATTTATCACCTTTAAAAAAGTTTACTTACCGCAACACACCAAAAAAGACGAAACCGACAGTTTCCCTCGTTTAGTGCGAGCGAGTAAGTATCCCTTTAAAAAAATATTATTGAATACAAAGTACCCTTTTTAAAGAATATATCACCTTTAAAAAAGTTTACTTACCGCAACACACCAAAAAAGACGAAACCGACAGTTTCCCTCGTTTAGTGCGAGCGAGTAAGCGTCGCTTTAAATTTTTTTAAATATTCTTGAAGTGAATATATCCCTTTAAGAGCAATACAAGAGTAAAGTGCTCTGTGATAAAAAGAATAATAATGATAATTTTATTTTAGAGTTTGAATATTTCTTTTAAAGTTTATCATATAATAATTTTGACCTCTAAAGATTTCTATGCATTAAATTATATGTTTTTCCTTTGATTAATCGATGTTTTTATTTCGATTTTGATGTTCCGGTTTGCAAAACGGATGTTTACAATTTGCAATACCTCGTGGTTCTAAATACATATCACTGCGCATGCTTCCAAGTTGAGCAAGCCGGATATGGTATGGCTGCCTTCCCGCCAAATTGCGTTTACCGCAACACAATAAAAGATAAAAACCGACAGTTTTTTCTCTTTTAGAGTGCTAACGGACATAAAATGTCATCAAACAACATACAACAGTTGTTTACAACAGTTGTCTACCGAAATATTCGGCAACAGACCGAAATTCTGCATCGAGCCTAACTTTGCTATCGATGTGAATTCCACAAGTGGGATTTTCCCAATATGTGCCTCTAGGTACAATTGCCGACAACGCCATTAAAGCAATCTTGCCCTAGATGGAAATCTATTGGGATTTTCCCGCGCAGGTTCGAATCCTGCCGACAACGCCATTAAAGCAATCTTGCCCTAGATGTACATATTATACAGTGATTACAAATGGTAACTCACGTAATCAGAAGTCAGACACAGTCAGATGGAGGTTTTCCACTGTATTGGGTTGACGTCTGTCTTGTATGAGCTCTGGATTTGCAATGAATTCCAGGCTACAAACCGGAAGTGACGTATTTACCTAGACTGGTTCTAGCATAATTGCTACAGCAGTATATAATACTTCAAACTTTATACATTTATGAAGGAAAAAAATGGGGAGGGGAAGCAAATTAAGAAGTAAGCTGTACTTAATACAAAATTTTGTTGATAATTCATTGTTTTTAGAAGAAAAATACACCAAAAAGACAACTAATGAAACAGCTGCATTTATGCTTTAATATATTGACAAAATTGAATACCACCATGTTCTCGTACAGTTGTACGTCTAACAGTGATTTACAGTTTCTCTCCACCACACATACAATAGGCTGGCAATAGGTCCTTAATTGACCAGCAGATGTTGCAACATCAGTTACTTTATCATTGCATTCTATAACCGATATTACTGAATAACTAACATGCAGATGTTGCACAATCAATTACACAATTACAAAAGAGGTATTATCTTATCCAACGATTGAAAACAAAACCTATGTCATTTAAATATGTGTACGCCAACAGTGGGAATTATTATTTATCAAATAAAATTAACATGCGTTGTCTTAGTATGTTACATTTATGAACAAATAGGACGAAATATAAATACATTTCTCATTCCGGATTTAGGAAGTTAAAAACGTGTAAGTATTCACAATCTATTTGAGTGCATTATGGAGTACGTCCCCGTTTGATTAATTTCATTGAGATTGCAGTTGAAAAAGATATAAAAAAAAATTAGAACTCAAATAATCTTGAATATTTTCCCATGAAACTTCCGCTTTTATATGTTTACACATTTATCTAGGCAGTACTACCCTTGAATTTTAAATACATACTTGGTAAATATGCTAATTAGTCAATGAACTTTTGAGTACGATATCAGCTGAGTATAGATCAATACTGTAAACTCTTTTATCAAGTTTGTATTTATTATTCAAGTATAGCACTCTGTACATAAATTTAAAGTGTAAACATATCAAATTGCAATCTACCTTGTAAAACATTCAGGATTATTTGAGTTCTACTTTTCTTTCGTTTGTAAATACACTTTCTGTAGGATTCCACAATAGGGGACATACTACTTAATATTGATGTATGATGTGTATGTCATTCTTTATATCTAAATACACTGCCATTGTTTTAACATTCACATACGAGTATTTCTGCATATGATCTGCAGGAAAGTGTTTGTACATAAATATACAAGTAAGTCATTTTTCTAAATGAATAAACCAGTAAGTTTCTACATGTATATACACGTTTCTACATGTATATACAAGTAAGACATTTTTCTACATGCAAAACAAGTAAGTTTCTACATGTAGAAACATTTCTACTTATATATATAAGTAAGCCATTGTTAGTACTTGTACATTGTTAGTACATGTATATACAAGTAAGTCATTGTTAGTACTTGTACATTTTTAGTACATGTATATACGAGTAAGTCATTGTTAGTACATGTATATACGAGTAAGCCATTGTTAGTACCTGTATATACGAGTAAGTCATTGTTAGTACTTGTACATTGTTAGTACATGTATATACAAGTAAGTCATGTTAGTACATGTATATACAAGTAAGTCATTGTAAGTACTTGTACATTGTTAGTACATGTATATACAAGTAAGTCATGTTAGTACATGTATATACAAGTAAGTCATTGTTAGTACTTGTACATTGTGAGTACATGTATATACAAGTATGTCATTGTTAGTACATGTATATACAAGTAAGTCATTGTTAGTACATGTATATACAAGTAAGTCATTGTTAGTACATGTATATACAAGTAGGTCATTGTTAGTACTTGTACATTGTTAGTACATGTAAGTCATTGTTAGTACATGTATTGAAAGTAAGTCATTGTTAGTACATGTATATACAAGTAAGTCATTGTTAGTACTTGTACATTGTCAGTACATGTATATACAAGTAAGTCATTGTTAGTACATGTATATACAAGTAAGTCATTGTTAGTACTTGTACATTGTTTGTACATGTATATACAAGTAAGTCATTGTTAGTACATGTATATAGGAGTAAGTCATTGTTAGTACCTGTATATACGAGTAAGTCAATGTTAGTACTTGTACATTGTTAGTACATGTATATACAAATGAGTAATTGTTCGTACATGTATATACAAGTAAGTCATTGTAAGTACTTGTACATTGTTAGTACATGTATATACAAGTATGTCATTGTTAGTACTTGTATATACAAGTAAGTCATTGTTAGTACTTGTATATACGAGTATGTCATTGTTAGTACTTGTATATGTTATGCGCAAAATGAGAATATGTTCAATTCCGGAATTGCTCTGTGCAAAGTAAGAATTTTTAAAATGCGCAGCATTATCGGAATTCTCAAAATGCGCGGTTCAATTCCGGAATCGTCCGTGCGCAGAGTAGGAATTTGGAGAAAGTAGGACTATTTTGGTTCTAGTTGTTAATTGTAATACTGACGGCAAAGGCCTTCATTAATAATACTGGAAGATGCTGGCTCAAACATTTTGTTTGTATATACAATAAAAGCAATAAAGTGCGTATCTCCTCATTGTCTGTAAAATGTATATTAATATCCACTATTTATTAAGTATCATTCAAATGTCATTACTAGCAATACCATAAACTGGTAATTTGTTCTCAAACGGTCTGTGTAAATGATTTTTTTTAGTACATTTGGCAGATGACAGATGTTCTGGACAATAAGACAATTTGACATTTAATATATTTGTATACCTTATCAGCATAATACTTTAATACATATGATTAAAACATGCAAAGTAGTAGTTGTAGCTTTAAAACCTGATGCATTTATTGAGCAATGCCGGGTTTGTTATTTGACAGATGTTCAATATTTTGTATATGCAAGTATATACGAAGGTATATGGCACCACCGTGCTTCACTTGTTTATATTTTCTTAGCCATAATGTGTGTCCTTATTTCAGTAATATAATCCGCGCTTTATTGTTCTCCATAATTAAGTTCATGTTAATTATTTACCAAACCAAACTTTGATTTTTTTAATATTTTTTCTATTTATGACAGACGGGTAAAACATTTAAGCATATGTAATTAGAAATAAATAGGTTTCAAAACACTGTGTTCCTTTTCAAATCCCAACACAAATTCGTACTTTGCGCAAAACATTCTCAAATTGCGCAGACACTTGGTGCATATTTTATATCGATTAACCCCTTTGCTCAATTCCGGAATAGTCCTGAACAATTCCGGAATCGTCGTAAATTTTAAGAATTCTTACTTTGCGCAGAGCAGTTCCGGAATCGTCCATATTCTCACATTGCGTATAACATATGTTCGAATGTGTCATTGTTAGTACCTGTAAATACGAGTATGCAATGTTAGTACTTGTATATACGAGTAAGTCATTGTTAGTACTTGAATATACGAGTAGTACCTGTAAATACGAGTAAGTCATTGTTAGTACACTTGTATACGAGTAGGTCATTGTGTGTACTTGCATATACGAGTATGTCAATGTTAGTACTTGTATATACGAGAAGTCATTGTTTGTACTTGTATATACGAGTAAGTCATTGTTAGTACTTGTATATACGAGTAGTACCTGTACATACGAGTAAGTCATTGTTAGTACACTTGTATACGAGTATGTCATTGTGTGTACTTGCATATACGAGTATGTCAATGTTAGTACTTGTATATACGAGTATGTCCTTGTTAGTACTTGTATATACGAGTATGTCAATGTTAGTACTTGTATATACGAGTAAGTCATTGTTAGTACTTGCATATACGAGTATGTCAATGTTAGTACTTGTATATACGAGTATGCCGTTGTTAGTACTTGTATATACGAGTATGTCAATGTTAGTACTTGTATATACGAGTAAGTCATTGTTCATTGTTAGTATTTGTATATACGAGTATGTCAATGTTAGCACTTGTATATACGAGTACGTCATTGTTAGTACTGGTATATGCGAGTATTCGTTGTTAGTACTTGTATATACGAGTACGCCGTTGTTAGTACTTGTATATACGAGTAAGTCATGGTTAGCAATTGTATATACGAGTACGCCGTTGTTAGGTACTTGTATATACGAGTAAGTTATTGTTAGGTACTTGCATATACGAGTAAGTCATTGTTAGTACTTGTATATACGAGTAAGTCATTGTTAGTACGTGTATATACGAGTACGCTGTTGTTAGTACTTGTATATACGAGTATGTCATGGTTAGTACTTGTATATACGAGTTAGTTCTTGTTAGTACTTGTATATACGAGTAAGTCATTGTTAGTACTTGTATATACTTGTATATAGCAGTAAGTCATTTTTAATACTTGTATATACGAGTAAGTCATGGTTAGAACTTGAATATACGAGTAATTCATTGTTAGTACTTGTATATACGAGTAAGTCATTGTTAGTACTTGTACATACGAGTAAGTCATGGTTAGTACTTGTATATACGAGTATGTCATTGTTAGCACTTGTATATACGAGTAAGTCATTGTTAGTACTTGAATATACGAGTAATTCATTGTTAGTACTGGTTTATACGAGTACGTCATTGTTATTACTTGTATATATGAGTATGTCATTGTTTGTACTTGTATATACGAGTATGTCATTGTTAGTACTTGTATATACGAGTATGTCTTTTTTAGTAACTGTATATACGAGAAGTCATTGTTAGTAATTGTATATACGATTTAATCAGTATGTATATATACCATCATAATTTCATATCTAACTAAAATGGCAGGGCGTATCCAATTGATATATAAACTAATACCATTATGTCAGTTGGTATATGTGTGTATTGCGGTTTTAAGTTTTATCATAAAACTTGAAAGTTTAAGGATATGCATAAGAGGGCCAACATAAAATCGACATTGTTTTGAAATATGCACACTTAAGATTTCCGTATCATCAACTGCGTACATATTTAAACTAAAGTATCTTGCAAATCATCTGCGTAAACTAACCACTTGCTTTTTTAATAGCTTTTTTGAATAGCTGTAATATAATTTAACCGCTGTAATATAATTAAGGAATTCTACAGTGATATATATTTGAAGTTATACACGAAAAATCATAGACGTTCTAATATCCAATAAATGCGATATAGTAGCAAGAAAGAAAATATGTCTTAACTCTCCTCACTGTTTTCACTTCACGCGTCACCATGAGTTTAACTGTGTGTCCGCAAATGTAGGCGTGGCTATGTTAGTTGAATGTGCAGGCCCCGAAAGTGTGTTAGGCGGATCCGGGCGCTTGCATCCACGGGAATTTTGTGTTTACCTATATTTAATTTGTGCAATTTTGATAACCTCCTGTTGCCATATGTGTATAAATAATGTTATGTCGTCGTCCGTCGTCGTCCGTCCGTCCGTCACACTTTAACCTGTAACATAAATTTGGCCATAACTTGAAAAATATTTGACGTAATACTGTATGTTCATGAAACTTCACACACCTCTTCATCTTAACCCAAGGAATGTTGTTACACAGGCCCAATAACTGTGACTTTTATTTCAGATGAGCCTTTTCATAAAAAACTTTAACCTGAAACCATAACTTGTCATAACTTGAAAAGTTATTTGACCTATGATCATGGAACTTTGCACACAAGTTCATCTTATCCAAAGGAATGTCGTTACACATACCCAATAACCCTGACTTGAGTTATGCCCCTTTCATAAAACTTTAACCTTCAATCTAACCTAGCTTATAACTGGGCAAAATGTTGACCTATGGTCATGAAACGTTATACAGTGCTTCCTTATCAATAATTGATGGAGCAAGAAAATAATAATCTGGCCCCCTCTTCAGTCTCTGATAAAATTAATGTAGATCTACTCCATCAACCACTGGATTCAACATGAAGATTTTTAACCACAATCTGGCTACATCCACAACTTCTGCTCAGAAGTTTATCGAAATCTTCAGTTGAAATGGGTTTAGATGACAATGATAGTATTCATGGTTGTAATAAATGTGATGTACATAGATCATGGTAGTAATAAATGTGATGTACATAGATCATGGTAGTAATACATGTGATGTACATAGATCATGGTAGTAATAAATGTGATGTACATAGATCATGGTAGTAACACATGTGATGTACATAGGTCATGGTAGTAATAAATGTGATGTACATAGATCATGGTAGTAATACATGTCGTATTCATTAGTCATGGTAGATATACATGTGATAAATGTGGTATACACATGCAATGGTGGTAGTAAATGTGTTGTATAAAGTGTTATAAAGTGGTCATGGTAGTAATTTGGTATGCATTGGTCATGGTAGTAATAAATGTGAAATTCATATAAAGTCATGGTTATAATTAATGTGGTATACATAAGTCATGGTTGTAATAAGGCCATCATTATTTTTTTATATAAATTCGTTTTACGAACCCTCCTACCACAAAACGAAATTAGATATTTTATTTTTCCGTAGGGAATTTGTTAGTTTATTGTTTGTTTACCTCCTCCCAGATTTTAATAGAAAATTTCATTCTCTTTCAAATAAAATAATTAAACTGCTTTACCAAATTTTTATTTCTATTGTTTTCCCTTCCTCCTACAGCTATTCTCTGTCTTGATGGTTCGTAAAACAAATAATAAAAAATAATGGCCCAAATGTGTTATACATTGGTCATGGTAGTATGTAAATATTGAAATCTGTGATGGAGACAGTGAATATTAGTCAACCTTCTAAGGTTATTTATCTTATTATACTGAAAAAATATATTTGGTTCTGCTAAATATTCCTTTGAAATAAAATATGAGAAAACATTGTTACTTCTGTCTGTTCAAAATCAATATTCTCAGCACCTAGAATATACATTTTCTGCGGATGGTTCTTTGTGTTCTTTCGGAATATTCAGCTGTGAACTCATGAGTAAACTTTTCAATAATCTTCAGAAAGTTGTTCAAACTGTGTCCGCCATTTCAGTAAATGTTCAATGATTTCGCACTCGCGAAAATATAAAGTTTTCTCACTTTTTGATGAAATAAAATATGTTATTCACTCCAAAACAACAAATGTTCTATTTATGTTATGATTTTACAAACAAGGGAGGAAATTTCAATAACTAAGACGCTTTACACATTTTTTGCCCGACTATAAAAAATGTCCAAAGATATTTTATTTATACCCAAATAGAACAATTTGTTTAATATATTTATATTGGCAATCATTTTCATTTAACTTTTAAAATCCATTTCAAATCCTTGTTTTAATAGAATGTACAATTCGCAGTGTTTTTCTCTCGGCATGTTTACATTTTCGTAGGAATATCTAGTGAGTCGTTTTACTGTGCATCTGTGTTAGTTGTACATTTACAAGTAGTCCCGGCAGCTACAGTGGAATAAAACTCTATATTCCACAATGTGGAATAACACTTTTATTTCATTGATAAAATACAGTATTTCATTGATAATCATAAAATAAATATTGTGTCTCGTCTGTTATATGTTGTCCATTGTATTAATTATGTTGTTTAGATTGCTTATCTGTGTCATTTTACCTGACTTTGCATTGTATTAATAAAGTAATCTGGAATTCGTCTAAATGGTGTTGCCATGATGTAAACATAGGTCAACAAAAACGTTGTGCAATACTCATTCATTGTCTGAGTTGCCCCTGTTGGACATGTCTGAATTGCCCATGTTGGATATATAACAGTATTTTACCTACGTCATGTGGTCGGAAAAAAACACATATTTTGGAGAAAGTGTTTTGATACATATTGATCTGGATTTAAGTACCATGCAGTTGTTGACAAAGATTGCTAAAGACACGCAACATGCCTCTTGTCATGGAAGTGTTCGACAATGAGAAACTTGTCTCAAATTAGTGCAATTTATGAAATATAAAAATAACGTGGTTGTTATATATAATTATATGCAGCTTTCTTTTATGTTTATGTAACGTGTATTTTTCACTTTTGTAGGAATATTTCCTGAAGCCAGGGATGGATTCGTGCGTGTAGTTTCCCCCCAGTGAAATCTTCTTTAACTGAGGACATGTATAAATCAGCTAGGTAAGTACGTGTGTATATATACTGAATCAAAAAAGAAAGTGTGCACATCTACATTTGGAGATATTCAAAAGGTTTTAATGACAACATTAGGAAAACAAGCTTTATAGAAACTAACCCGCCAAATGACGGCACAAAGCTACGCTACAAAACCAGGCATCACAACTCTATCCAGGTCATAATGTATATGTGTCGATTAAAAGTAAAGGTTTATTCACGGGTTTTAATTATACCCGTGACTGAATATGCGTAAAATGAATTATGAGTTGGTAACTCTTTAATTCGACGATCCAGTATCGGGTTTGGCCTGGCTGGTTAAACCCGTTTATATTGTTTGGATTCTCAAAATACTTAAGGTATATACATACCTCGTCGTCAGTGGGTTTAGAAACGGTATATATATTATGATAACGTTGGTTGTTGTTTAGCGGGATAGCTGCTTTAAAATATACATACGTGTGCATTAATGAAACATGCATGAAGCTGAACATTGTACATGCAGCTGAATGGGAAAACAATCATATTGTTAAGTGCTGTTAAGATGCGATGGTCGATGGTCGATGGTAAGATACGATGATAAGATGCGATGATCGATGGTAAGATGCGATGGTCGACAGTAAGATACGATGGTAAGATGGATAGTCGATGGTAAGATGCGATGGTCGATGGTAAGATGCGATGGACCATGTTTATGTTCGTATATGCTTATAATTATGTGCATATTTTACTTAAAATAATAAAAGAGTATGATAATGGACCTTTAGAAACGGCCGAACACGACACATACAAAATATTGCAGTCTCGGTTTGATTGATTCATTTTTTTATTGATAACATATGTCCTTTGTGTAATCCTTTATCGTTGTGAATTTAATGCAGAGCGAGGTTAACAAGAGTAGATATTGTTTTGTTGGTGGACGCATCGATTTAAGACAAATTGATTCGGACGTGACTTTAAATATATGTGGAAAAGTTCGAATACAAATTAGGAATACCCACTGAATTTTAAAATATCGAATCTGAAGATAGCTGAGGTACGTGTGTTTACATGTCATGTGTGTACACCTGGTCAATATGTATAATACATCATTGGACTGATTGTCCATATATATATATGAATGTGATCTTTTATGCAATGTTTTGCGACATCTTTATAGGTTATTAGATTTGTATTAGAATTTATGTACGAGTTCTTCCGCGTATTAAAGGTGTTGATGTACTATTTTCAAAAAAGGTTATGTTAAACGGCTCTGAAAAACTTGAAAAAAAGCTGAAAGAATTATCAAAATGCCATGAAAAAAAAGTAGATATGAACTATTGAAAAGTTTTGCAAAGAAACATAAATAGAGGCGGCCATTTTGGAACGATGACGTCATCGCGCCTTTTTACCATATATGGCATATTGACAAAATGTCTTTTAAAGCAAAGAAAATCACTGCAAATGAAAAATAACCCTAACCATAACCCTAACCCAAGAACAGTTTATACGTTTTACATCTGGATATTTATTTTAAATCGATTTTCAGTGATTTTTTTTGCTTTAAAATGTATATTGTCAATGTGCAATATATGGTAAAAAGGCGCGATGACGTCATCGTTCCAAGATGGCCGCCTCCATTTATGTTCTTTTCAAATTTTCAATAGGTCATATTTTCTTTATTTTTCATGGCATTTTGATAATTCTTTCAAATGTTTTGAAGTTTTTCAGAGCCCTTTTAAACAAATGCTAATTGAAAATAGTGCATATACCCATTTAATATATATCCTCGAAAGAACAAGTGCATATATCCCAATACAATGTGTTTCCACTATTATAATTAATGGATCATGAAAAACTTGAAAAAAAGCTGAAAGAATTATCAAAATGCCATGAAAAATAAAGTAGATATGAACTATTGAAAAGTTTTGCAAAGAAACATAAATAGAGGCGGCCATTTTGAAACGATGACGTCATCGCGCCTTTTTATTATATATGGCATATTGACAAAATGTCTTTTAAAACAAAGAAAATCACTGCAAATGAAAAATAACCCTAACCCTAACTTAACCCAAGAACAATTTATACATTTTACATCTGTATATTTATTTTAAATCGATTTTCAGTGATTTTCTTTGCTTTAAAACGTATTTTGTCAATGTGCCATATATGGTAAAACGGCGCGATGACGTCATCGTTCCAAGATGGCCGCCTCCATTTATGACCTTTTCACATTTTCAATAGGTCATATCTCCTTTTTTTTCATGGCATTTTGATAATTCTTTCAGATCTTTTGAAGTTTTCAGAGCCCTTTTAAACAAATGCTGATTGAAAATAGTGCATCAACTCATTTAATATATATCCACGAAAGAACAAGTGCATATATCCCAATACAATGTGTTTCCAATATCATAATTAATGGATCATGTAATATTTACTCATTTGTTGTTTAATTCAGATTTGTTTCTTCTCTACTTTTAGGAAAGCTGTGTGCAGCATGCTGGTAAAACTGCAGCGACTTGGATTTCCTTTCTTCGTTGTTGCCTTAATAATGTGCTCCTGTGTTTATTTGTACATCTACGATCATAGAAACAGTTGGGCAGTTCTCAAAGTTGTTATGAAAGAGAACGATGTATCTGAAAATATTCACCAAACAAAAATTGGTGGTTACCATGGAGATATTAGTCAGCATTCAAATAATGTGAAAAATAACGCAGATTCAGCTTTTGATAAAATACCTGAACATATTCATATAAACCTCAACTTGAATTTGACATTGCATGATATTGCGAGTGTTGATACTGCAAATTTTTCGAGATATATGAAAGATATTTTTAACAGCCTGTCTAAAAAGGACATCAGTGATGACATTAAAAAACATCCCATTAACACAAATCCAGAAGCACTACTAACATTATTTACAACATGGAAAGGACATCCCCAGAATTTCAAGACACATAACTTCACTGTCGCAAACTGGGCCAGTTTTAAGCCGGTTTTGAACCCTGTTTTGTTCACGAATGATAACAATGTTGCCGAACATGTGAAATCATGTGGTTGGCAGGTGCGCAACATCCCAAAGAACGCCAGCAATGGTATGCCAATTCTTAAACACATGTATATAGACGCGATAGCGACATTTAATTCCGAATTTTTCGGATATGCTAATTCTGACATTCTTTTTACTGATAACTTGCTAAATACCATGTCATCATTGCAATATCTATTACAAAATAGAGACTCCAAACATTTAATGTTAACTGGGCGTCGATGGAACGTCAACAATCTCACACAAGACGAAGTTTTTCCAAGACGTAATTTAACCAAAGTGGCATCAAAAAGGGGTGAACCATTTCAAACATCGGCTGAAGATTACTTCATTACCAATAAAGAGTATCCGTGGAGTGATATACCTGAAGTTATCGTGGGTGCAGTCGCCTATGACAATTGGTTAATAGCCAATGCAAGAGATAAGAAACAAGTCGTAGTCGACGTTACTAAAACTGTACTTGCTGTTCATCAGACCGATAAAGATAGTGTTTATGCGTCACATTTCAAAGACATAACCAATTATAATGCAGAACTTCTACGCTCCATAGTTAGCCATCCAGTGCCGTACCATAAGGGATTTACTGATTGCATTGAACAGTTTACAGAATTTGAGCGTGATTCAATAGTAATTCGTACTCGAGCACTCTCGGAATATTGCTACTGAATGAAACAATCTGTTCATTCCACCGATAAAAATGAACCATGATAAAGAAAGTTCAGGCCTAGAATTCACCAACCATTCTTCAAACTATTTTTAGATTTGAGTTCAAGTACTCAAATTTCGCTCTCAAATATGTCCATGATCTTCAAAAATAAACACTCGTATGAAATAGCTACTTATTAGTATTTATCATATGTATACATAGAAGCTTGTTATGAACATCTGTACTTTAAACTTATAGAAATGTTAGTGATTGCAATATGCATACTTGGGCTTAAGTCTAAGAATATTCTCAAGACTTGTTGGTGAATTCAAGGCCTGGTTTCTAAATACTATAATTAAACGCCGATCATTCGCACTATTGTGTTGCAAAATGTGTAAACTGTAACACTCAACAAAATATGTACAACAATTACCAAAGAAATGTGATGTAAATTACCATTAAAGGAACTAACCCGCCACATAACGGCAAAATTACACTACAAAACCGTTTATTAAAACTCTGTCCTAATGTTCAGGTCATATAATAATGTTTATGCGCCGATTAAAAGTATATATTTTATTCACGTGATCTTTAAATAGCCATAATGGAATTTGCGTAAAATGAACTTTGAGTTCACTCTTAATTCAACGCTCCTGTTTTGGACTTTGGCCTGGAAGGTAAAATATAACGTGTCTATAGAGTTTAGATTCTCAAAATCTTATGTTAGCGTGCTTTGGACGATGTGCTTCAAACATGGTATTAAGAGAAGGTTTTCTAAGTCTTTAATTAACAGTCCGATTTTGATGATACTTGTCATATATAATCCTTGCCGTTAATAAATTAGCTTAGTAGATCTTATTTTTCTTTAAGATGTCTGTCTTTTTGAAAAATAACAAAAAATATTTTCCTTGCCTTAAAGATGCTCGCCTTAATGACATGGAACACGATATAGAAAGTGTACTAATTTAAGCATAGTGGTCCTATTGACGGTTTACAAAGTATTTCCGGCCGAAACAAATAAATGATTTGGAATTCTAAATTGTAACATTATTTAAAAAAATAATATCGTTGATATCTTTTATATTAGAATTTATTTATTCAAAGATTAAGTTTATTAGGTTAATCTGTTATATTATTTTAATATTATTTGTACATGTACTGTTTAATCAAATGTTTACGGCCTGTTGTATTTTTAGAAATCTATAAATAGATTATATTGTACATGTCTATAACCCCGCAACTCATTATTAAAATTCATAACGCTACGCGATAAAGATCTCACATGGGGATGAATAAGTACGACACATTTGTTCAAGAAATAATTTTAATATTTAAGGGCTTGTGTGCTAAATACATTCAACTTCAAAATCTCAGAGATTTATTAAAATAATATATATTTTTTAATTGACATTGCTTTCATTTCATATTATCCGGTATTAGAGTGAGATTCCTTCAAAGAAAACCCTAGCGATATATCAAGTAGTAACTTAAAACTCAATAATGTCAAAATTAGTTAATTATTGGAGGTTTTTAAATTTATTATTTTATGCATGTGAACTCTTGTAAAATGCATGTTGATTCCCCACCAAACATAAGAATCTCGTATTGTTTATAGCTGCATGATCGCAATAACATGATCTACTATTTTTCCTTGTTATACAATTATATAATTATATTAAGAGTATGATAATGGACCTTTGGAAACGGCCGAGCACGACACATACGAAATATTGCAGTCTCGGTTTGATTGAGACTGTTCATGAGCGGTAGTGAAATATGCTAGCTACCGCTCACGCCCTCTAGCCCCGGGTTGAGCAGAACTCAATATTCATAAAATCAATAGTACACAATTTTAACCATCCCGAAGATGGCATGCATACGGCGGTGGACATGGAGTTATTTGCTTCCCCAACACCATTTATCAAAATGTACAAATGTCATGCTTACATTGTTTATATACGTATTGACCAAATTAAAGATTCTCCTGAACTAAAAGGTTGGTTGTTTACGTTATTAGCTTTGATCCATTTGTCTTGCTTACCCCTTCTTTTACAAATATACAATGGTACCAAGAAAATAAACTCAGGTTTGTTTTCAAAATTAACCAACTCAATAATATCAAATATAACAAATGTCAGTTTTCTTAACATATTTTTTTAAATATTTTGAGCGAAGATAATTCTCAGGCGATTTCATCATGTTAATAGTATCAAAGAAAACTGATTCATATACTTTCGCTTGTAAGAATTTTATTGTTTGTTTATAGCCGTATGAAGTGACTTACATTTCGTCTAGTATATACAATGGCGTCTAGTATATACAATGGCGTCTAGTATATACAATATATACAATGGCGTCTAGTATATACAATGGCGTCTAGTATATACATTGGCGTCTAGTATATACAATGGCGTCAAGAACTAGACCTCATTTAATATTCCGGCATTATGCGAGGTTCTTTTTAAATACGGCCAGCGACATATTTCCGACAAGGTACTTAAAACTTAACTCATTGACAAAGATAATTCTTTCTTTGCGTTCCGTTAAGGGTAATTTATTTTCTGCGTGGACCTTCATCACATAGCAAGTAAAAGTACGTGTACATATATTACGGCATTTTGCCGAGGTTCGTATTAAAAATACAAAGCATGTCAACTTATTTCAACTATGTAAACTAAAACTTGTCCTGATTTTAACTTGAAACGCAAAGTTATTAATAATATTTTATTACTATAGTATTAAAGAACCTCCAATAATTGTATTTTGATGTATACATTCTTTTCGGAATAAACTCTCTTTCCCTGTATATATATTTTAGATGTTTAACCAGGACGTTCTACTGTACCCAAACATATTGTGTTAATCGTATTACATGTACTTTTGACCGATTACACGCACCAGTTGCTTAAAGCTACAGAGTCTTTATTTTAACTGGTAATAACTGAAGAATATGAATGAGTCACGTGTGAAGTAGTTTCAAATCGACGAACACCCCCAATAGCTGGTATATAAGGCAGAAATCGATGCGTATAATATCACATTTTTATTTAGCTTTCGTACAGGTAACATCGATAAATATACGGCTTCAGAATATATGTGATAAAAAAAGTACTTGCCTGGAACGGGATTTGGACCACAGCCGTTACGTTTTTAAGTTTTGATGGACTTACGTTTAACCACTAGACCACGGCTATTCATTGGTATGTTCTAGCATTATTAACACTAAATATGCATTATGTAATAACTAGGGCCGACGTCAGACAAGATGGTCTATATATTTATGGATTTATCTTGAGCTGCGTTCAAATATGTTAAGTTATTTTGCCTCATAATAAATGGTAGTTTGTATACCATTTTCTCAAGAAGCTTTATAGCTCAGTGGATAGAGCACCTGATTTGAAATCAGAAGGTCGTGTGTTCGAGTCCCGGAATAGGCTTTTTATTTTCTGTAAATCATAATCTTATATTTGCTCGCTTAATTACACAATTTCGACATGAGCTGGTGAACATGACGTTACAAATAAGGACAAGTCTACAAAGAAGAAATATATTGATATAGAGACACTGTACATGTAGCTTTAAGGTCGTTCGAATCTTCAAAATTAGGTCGGAACTATTGACAATACAAACAGTTGATGAACAGGTTTTTATTTTGGAGAAACCGCTGTCACCTGGCCTGACGTTATAGACGGGGTACATACACTTATAACAATAAAATTCATGTGCGTGAAGTTAGCAGTAAAGTAGTGCAGCAGTAGAACTGCCACCAGTATAGCAGTACAGCATTAATACTGCCAGCAGTGCAACAGTATAGCAGTGAACCACGGTAGACCCACGTACACACCAAGCTATGTGCAAAAAGTAGAAAATTCCAAGCGGGTACGTCCAACGTGTGCGTAAAATCGCCCTTTGTAGCAGAGAAAACGCATATTAGACCCCCGGTAGACCCCACGTAGACCCAAAGCAATGGGACCTAGAAGGCGTAGTAGAGGGCCAGGTCCGCATCCGTTTATCACTTCGCGTGTTCGCACAAGGTCAAAAATTCCAGGGCGTACCTCCAAAGTTCGCGGAAAATTGCCTTTTGTATTAGTGGAAACACAAATCAGACCCCGGTAGACCCTACTTAGACCCTAAACAATGGGTCTACCCCTAGTAGGCGTTGTAGAAGGTCCGGCCCACTACCGTTTGGCACTTTTGGTTGAGCGCACAAGGTCGAACATTCTAAGACAAAGTTTTCGTAAACTCGCCTTATGTAGGAGTGAAAACTCAAATTAGACCCGCCGGTAGACCCTACTTAGACACAAAGAAATGGGTCTACACCTAGTAGGCGTTGTAGAGTGCACGGCGGACTGCCGTTTGGCACTTTTGGTTTTTGCGCACAAGGTCGAAAGTTACAAGACGGTACCTCCAAAGTTTGCGTAAAATAGCCTTTTGTAGCAGGGAACCGCAAATTTGACCCCCGGTAGACCCACTTAGACCCAAAGCAATGGGTCTACTAGTTTTGTAAAGGGTTCAAACCACTACCGTTTCGCACTGGATCGAAAATTCCAAGGTGGTACCTCCAAATTTTACGTAAACACGCCTTTTCTAGCAGTGAAAACACAAATTAGACCACCGGTAGACCCCACTTAGACCCTAAACAAAGGGTCTACACCTTGTAGGCGTTGTAGAGGGCCTGGTCCACTACCGTAAGGTACTTTTGGAATGTGCACACAAGGTCGAAAATTCCAAGGCGATACCTCCAAAGTTTCCGTAAAACCTGACTTCTATGGTGATGTGATTTATAAACTTCGTAAGATTCTTGGTCATGATCACTTTTATACTATCTTTGTTAAACTTGTTAAAAAGTTTATCAAAAGAGGGTATGACCCTATCATTTTGCAACGTACTGCATGCTTGATGGTGGACCCTTTTACAGTTCGCCACTATGCTTTCCTCTTTAATTGTACGATGACCAGACAGACTGTGTCCCTATGATGACGCCTACCTAAAGCCCATTGGGACGGTGGCGTATGCTTTTTGATCATCTTCTTGTCGTGCCCTTAATGGTTTATTCTCTTGTTGCTCTGGCTTCTGTCAAGTCACTGAGTACCTTCATTGTGTATTCACAGGTATTACTACCTGTGACCTTTGTTTTCTACCCGTCAGACTTTAATTGAAAACTATTCTAACATATAAGAATTTTGAGTCGATAAATACTTGTAATTGTTAATATCCTTCAATTTCTAAATATGCACTTATTATTATAAAATATTATCAATTAATTCAGCAATAAAATTCCACAACCATAATTATAATTTATTAGTGTGTTTCATTGACTGTCAGTATAACTTTGTGTAAACAAAGGTGGCTGCTGGTGGCCATGTTTGACATCAAATAACAAACATGTTCACGTGCTATGTCAGTCATTGTGAGTGCATTTGATTTGGCAGTTCTAGCATCAAATCGAACAAGCTTCACGCATACGCATTTGATAAAATACTCGGTTGTAAAACAAATGGGTAGAACGCAACATCTTGTCGAAAAAATGGCGGAGTTTGGTTTATATTAAGAAGCTAGCATTGCAATTGCTATATGTTTTAAAACAAGAGGCCCAAGAGGGCCATAAACTTGCATTTGAATTCAGCTGTCAAAGTGTAATTTTTACAAATTTCCCGCAAATGGACCGAATCACCTAAACTATTAATTTTATATTCATGCGCCAAACGAGGCCAAAATATCGATATATTTTCAAAAGTTAAATAAATGGAACATATTTCCTTACCTAATAATGTTATATGCGTTCAATTTTTTTTCTATATTAAAATAATGTTATTGGAAACAAATGATTGTTTTTTTACCACGTGTGCATACCTTTGCGTGTGTAAGAACATCCCTTAGATGTCCTTCGGCTGCACGGTTTTGTTGACAATGTGAAATTTTGTCTTTTATTGCGTTTTTTTCTATTTCTGGAAGATATCTTTGCCCAGCCAGGGAGGTAGGTATATGTATTTATATATGAAATGAATTAAATCGAATTTTATATAGGTTATTGAAAATTGCTTTAAAAAACAGCGATACTCCAACACCGGCATTTCTCCACTCAAAAGCATGGGACGCCTCTTCAACAACCCCAAGGACAAGGCAGACATACTGAACAACCAATATCAGTCAGTCTTCACCCAAGAGGATACTACCTCAGTTCCTGACGCAGATGGGACCCCTTATCCATTCATGAATGACATCATAGTCACCAATGAGGGAGTTTGTTTAAACATATTTATTTTACATCGATTGCGAAACAAGTTCTTGCAACTTAGATTAATCACTCTCGATGGCTTCCTGGGTAGAACCAGTACTAAGCAATGTGGATTGATTATCTTGCTCAAGGATAAATAAACACTGAGGGAGTCTGAGCACTATTGCTAAAAATCAACCCCACGAAAGCATTACAGGCCCTGATCAGATCCCAACCAGTGTCCTTAAAGTGTACCACAAGGAAATCGCACCACTTTTAGCGATCATCTTTAACATAACCCTACGCACCGGAGTCACGCTCACAGACTGGAGACAAGCCAACGTTATCAGTCAGAGCTCTAACCTTAAACAGTTACAAGTTTTTTAACTGCTGGAAGTTATTAAAATGGCAAATTATTATCTCCCTTTGGTTTACAGCAGCATATACTTTTCCCTAATAACCATTTGTAACCTAAATCAGTTACCAAGATCTTTTTGCAAATAAATCGATATAGTTGCCAAATATGCAGTGTTTATTTATATTTGATTACTTATTATTTAAAGGATAAATACATCTTCATCAAGATCCAATTAGCTGTTGTTCACTAATTGTAATGTTGGTGCATACAAAATGATTTTTAATGAATTTTATTGCATAACAGTAGGTAACTTGAGAGGTTTTGCACATTGGATTTTCATCGATGCTCGTAGAATTTTATTGCATGGTTGTAAAGTTGAATAATCACCCTACCTGGAGAATATTATATATATCTGGAAAATTCCTGTATAGAAGATAGAATGCATCTAAACTTGAATGATTTTGTGGTAGTAACTGCTTCTGGTTACTATCCCAGTTTCAGTTTTGTTTTTAATAACAGTCACAGGTTATAAAAAAACGTAACTGTTTAAGGTTAGAGCTTTGACTGGTTATAGCAGTTTTCAAGAAAGGGGAGAGATACGATGCCAGCAACTATTGCCCAGTTTCACTCACCTGCCTATGAGCACATGTATAGTCGTCAGTAATGTGCTGAAACTTGTGGACATGTATAACATCCTGACTGATTGCCAGCATGGTTTCCGGGCAAGAAGAAGCTGCGAGACTGAACTGGTGACACTTTTTCACAAGCTTGCTTCCTCGTTAGACACTGGGATCCAGGTTGATATGGTCATCCTCGACTTTTCTAAAGCAATCGACCGAGTCCCACACAAACGCCTCCTCAAGAAACTCAACCATTATGGCATCAGAGGTAGCACATACAAGTGGATTGAATCTTTCCTGTCCCGACAGACATCAGCAAGTGATAGTAGAGGGCTCTACATCAGACAGTGCAGCAGTGCTAAGCGGAGTCCCTCAGGGTGACGTCCTCGGCCAGCTCCTGTTCCTCCTCTTTATAAACGACCTCCCAGACAAGTTGACCTCTAAAACAAGACTGTTTGCAGATGATGCCATTGTTTACAGATAGATAAGGAAAGGAAATGATTGCCGAGTTCACCCAACACGACCTTCTGACACTAGCAGATTGAGAACAGAAATTGGGCATGGAGTTCCACCCACAGAAATGTAGTATTCTCTGTGCCACAAGGTCCAAGAACACTAAAATTCACAACTACCGATTAAAAGGGCACACTCTATTAGCATCTGATACAACCAAGTACCTAGGTGTACTCCAATCAACTCTTTCTTTCAAAAATCACATGGACAGAGTCAGCAAAAAGGCAAATTCTATGCTAGGGTTCCTGAGGAGGAACCTAAGATCACCAAAAGAGGACACCAAGACAAATGCATATATCAGTCTGGTGAGACCACATGTGGAGTAATGTGCATCAGTTTGGAACCCACACCATGCAGACCAGATCCATAAACTAGAAATGGTACAAAGACGAGCGGCGAGGTATGTTTACCAGCTACAGAAATACCAGTACTGTAACTTCCATGTTGGATCACCTGCAGTGGCAGACACTTGAAGACAGACGTTCCAAGCTCCAACGAACATTCCTCTACAAAGTGGTCACCGACTTAATAGACATCCGCTGATCAGAGTACCTTACTCCGTCTATATTACGTACAAGAGCACTACATTCCAGGAAATTCCAACACTTTTCTGCGAAGACGGACACATTCAAGTTTAGTTTCTTCCCGAGAACTATTCCTGCTTGGAACACACTCCCAACTGCTGCAGCTAAGGCCCCCTCCTTGGTACACTTCAAGAGGGAGCTTTCCGCTATCAGCCCTTAAACCAGAATCTCAACTAAACCTACTATGAGTCATTAGTGACGATGCGAAGCTGTGTCAGCGGGACACATTTGTCCCTGGTACCGCCACGGAAGCTGAATTGGTTCATATCAGATGATTCTATGTAGGTTTGAGCATCTTATCTGTACCTCTTTCTTTATTACCTATACTCATTTATTCTTGTATTTATTTATCTTATAGCAATATTTACGTCTAGTATTGTCTTTATTCTTTATTCTAGTGCATCCTGTACTTGCTTCTCTTAACCCTTATTTTATCTTGTGCTCACATTATAAATAACTGCGATGCAAAGTCTTTTTCCGTTGAATGATTGTCAAATTTTGACAGATCTATCAACGTATACTATAGATGTAGATAAACCAGCTGCATCTTCACACTTTGCACGCTTTTTTTGAAACATAAGATGCGGACAACTCTCCTGATTGGTAGTGGTCCCACAGTCGGAATGTCTTCCACTGCAAACGTGCATACCACGTTGTGAATGCCCCGGTCTCCTCTTCGTAAAATAACTTTCTGACCATCAAATAGAAAGGCGGTGCGCCCCCTCTGCTCTGGTATTTAATTGGCGATGCCAGTCTGCAATGAACATTCAATATTTATTATTTTAAATATTGATTTCACATGCGATTTATAAAGGAAAATTAGTTAGGAAAATGTAGCAATTATATTAAATGTTTTCAAACCTACACGTTTAATAGCAATGTTTAAACACTATTTTATAATAAATGTAATAGTATAAATACTGTACTCGTATGTGTATTTATTATATACCTATCAATAATTTATACATAGTACCTTCATTTTCTTACAATGGAATACAACAACCTGTATCACACAACAGGTTATCACTATGCTACTAAAAATAGAATTAGTATCACTATCTTACTAAAAATAGAACAGCGGTTTTTTCAATGATTCAAGCAAGTTTTACCCCACTATGCGCGAGAACGTCAAGACGACGTTACGTCATACGAACAAAACAAGTAGATCCGACCAATGAACACCAACACCTTAAAACTACATACATTTTCCCGCTACACTTTATCCAGAAATAATATGCTTTATTGAATGTGTATGCAATAGCAATGCAAAGATTTTTATGTTAATGATGTGTAAGAGGTATATAATAAAAGGATCATTACTAGCTCCGCCTCTCGTGCGATCCTTGATCTGGCATTTACCTACTCGAGGTGATACAAACTTCCAGAACACGTCACTCTAGTAATAATCCTGTTGTCTCATATTTGCGCATATATGTGTTTAGTATGACTGGATGTAACTTAATTATCTTCCACGTCGTTATTTGTTCTCACACTCTGTCCGAACACAGACCAGGAGGTGACAGGCCATGTGGTGGAACGTATCCATGTCCGTCTAATGTACGCAATCAAAGGCTGATGGTGATCCGCAGCAAGGTCGGCAAGGGCCTCGAAGACAGGCGTGATGTTTTCTACCGGGAGAAATGGCAGGCACATCAACTTCCATAAGTACTCGTAGGTACTCTTCTTCTCCATGTATTCCGTCGCCAGATTCTTTGCCTGGAAAAATAAAGTATATTAAAGTATGTGTGTACTACGATCATACGATCATTGTCAGAGGTACCCGAGTGTACATATATTCATATATATACAATACATGTTGAGTTTAATACAAGGACTATCTATCAACGATTCTGGTGTATATTGCAGTTGTTTTATTACTCTTTATGTTTCCAAAACAACAAAAAACAATCAAATATATTAACCTGTATCTGTCGCCAAACAGCTTGACCCAAGTGAAAAGCGTACCGATGAATGTCCGCACCCACAAACACCTGTCGTATGGCACCCCAAAGCGCTGTCTCGAAGTCTACCACAAAGTCTGTCACTCGTACATCTCCATCCATAAGTCTTCCGAGTGCCTGTAATGACAAACAGCAATTATAGAATAAATGGTAAAAGATTGAATGATTTAGCAGGCGCAGTATTTCATCTCGTACCAACTCTAAAAACCAAATATTCTTCGGTTTGAATATGAAAATAAATACCTTAAACACTTTGACATAGTCATTTGTCATCTGGCCCGTCATGAACACGAAGACCAGTGGTAGCTGTTTGCGCATTCACCTTGCCTCACAAATGCATGTACCGCAGAAGTGCGCGGAATGGAAGACGCATTACCTGAAATGTTTAAATGTATTTAATTGAAATCCAAATATATCCCAATATACATGTATTCAAATAAAACAACATGAAGTTATACTAGAATATATTTATAAACAGATTTTAAGTATAAACTTGTAAATGTATACTGAAATCCAAAACTAGCCAACACAAAAAAATTAATGAAATACAAATGGTTATATAGAAATCACATATAAGCTTGTTGCGCTATCTAGTTACCTCAAAATCAATATCTTTCAGGTGTGTAGGACGTCTACTCTGGCAATGACGGTTGATGAGCCTCATGGCTATGTTGTTTGGTTTGGGTAGTTGTCTACTCTGGCAATGACGGTTGATGAGCCTCGTGGCTATGTTGTTTGGTTTGGGTAGTTGTCTACTCTGGCGATGACGGTTGATGAGCCTCGTGGCTATGTTGTTTGGTTTGGGTAGTTGTCTACTCTGGCAATGACGGTTGATGAGCCTCGTGGCTATGTTGCTTGGTTTGGGTAGTTGTCTACTCTGGCAATGACGGTTGATGAACCTCATGGCTATGTTGTTTGGTTTGGGTAGTTGTCTTCTCTGGCAATGACGGTTGATGAGCCTCGTGGCTATGTTGTTTGGTTTGGGTAGTTGTCTACTCTGGCGATGACGGTTGATGAGCCTCGTGGCTATGTTGTTTGGTTTGGGTAGTTGTCTACTCTGGCAATGACGGTTGATGAACCTCATGGCTATGTTGTTTGGTTTGAGTAGTTGTCTACTCTGGCGATGACGGTTGATGAGCCTCGTGGCTATGTTGTTTGGTTTGGGTAGTTGTCTACTCTGGCGATGACGGTTGATGAGCCTCGTGGCTATGTTGTTTGGTTTGGGTAGTTGTCTACTCTGGCAATGACGGTTGATGAGCCTCGTGGCTATGTTGTTTGGTTTGGGTAGTTGTCTACTCTGGCAATGACGGTTGATGAGCCTCGTGGCTATGTTGTTTAGTTTGGGTAGTTGTCTACTCTGGCGATGACGGTTGATGAGCCTCATCAGGCTATGTTATTAGGTTTGGGTAGTTCAATGTCTGTTTTCTTCACCATCTTCCGCGTTCACAGATTCCACAATGCTGAATGCTGACTGAAACACGTTGACGTGCGTATTGGAAAAGGAACGATGGAACTGAAACAACAACAACATAGTTACTATGTATGCGTATGTATTACAATATTATATGTAAGTACGTGTTATCCAACAAAAAATTAAGGTACGAGTTGTCCAAAAAGCGGGTACAAGTTGTCCAGAACCGGTACGAGTTGTACAACAAAACAGTAAGGAGGTACGAGTTGTCCAAAAATCCGGTACAAGTTGTTCAAAACCGGTACGAGTTGTCCAAAAATCTGGTGCGAGTGGTCCAAAACCGGTACGAGTTGTCTCGGGTACAAGTTGCCTCGCATCCGTATCATGCGGTGTGTTAGGAGTGCCATTACAACATTTCTAACCATGGAACAAAAATACAAGATAAAAAGCAGGTTTGGTCTGGCTTCAGGCAAATTTATTACTACTATTATTATTAATATTATTATGTTTTGCAATGTAAGATGACACTGATGTTGTATTCGGTTTATCTAATAAAATTGAATTGAAAAATTGTTGCCAGAAATAAACGTGCTGGTAGTGGTAGGAAACAATATGAATATAGGACAAAGTTAGATGAAAACAACCCACTTAGACTCAAAATTGAACGAAAGCAAGTAAGTGCATTCAAAAAAAGTGAAAAAACTTTATGAAATCTACAAAGTGAATGGAAAATGGTTCAAAGGGAACATAAAAAGAAAGTTAAAAATTGAAGGTGGGAACTACAGGATGACCGTCTTAGTTCACTACAGAAAATGATTGCTGACATAAGCGCCCATTCTGCCCTTTGTGTGAAAGCTTGTGATATAGCAACTGCAGGTAAAATCCCCATTTCAGCTGTCATCAGAAATAAGTACATTTGTTCTAGCGTCTGTTATATCTGCAAAATGTGCCGGTTGTAAAGAGGATTTGACATTTGAAATAAGCCCAACGTTATGTACAGAAACAAACTCTAGTTTTTATATAAATGTATGGGCTGTGTGGGGAACCCTGTTGACCAATAATGAGCAAGCACATCTAAATGAACTGTTAGCATCACTGAACTCACCAGGAATGAGCCCCAGCCGAGGTGAGAGGAAGTTGGTACAGCAGGCATACCCAGGGAAATTTACAAATTATTTGTGTAATTCCTATAGTTAGCGCCGATATTCATGTTTTATTAATTCCTTATAGGGTAGGACCTGGAGTTTATACGAATATAAAATATCCACATGTAGGTACAGGCTGTGTGTAATTCCCTAGCATGGAGAACTAATTTATGTCTAGCTCCACATCACCCCAAACGGAGTTGACATTGATAGGTGCATTATATACATGTCTATAATATATTATTTTCCCTTAAAAGACATTAAAAGTTCAGGTTAATCTGCAATAGACTACTATTTACTATTTTTCACTGTCTCACTGAAATGCCTTCACTGTCATCTGGTGACATTATCTTTTATAAATGTATACATTCTGCGAGCGATAGTTATTATTATTAGTATATTGTAATAATACAACTGGGGTTATTTAGGGAACATTGAATTACATACATGTATGTATATTTGATATATGATAATATCCCACTTGGGTGATAGTGGATATTGTCAAAAGTCGTAAACAATATCTTGACATCAGGTTCGCCTTAGTCAACATTAATTTCCTCTTGATGACACTATGCCCAGTCAGCCTCACTGGAAGATATATATTATATAGATATGATAATAATTACTGGTAAAATTATGTAACATTAAAGAAAGTAAACCGCCAAATAACGACAAATTACACTTTAGAACCATTTAAATCAAAACTCTTTCAATGTGTTTGTCATATAATAATGTATATGTGCCTATTAAAAGTACATGGTTATTTACGGGTTCTTTAAATACCAGTGATAATATTGAATGTATGCTTAAAATGAATCGATGATCCAGTTTTTGTGTAGCCTGGCCCAGGTTAAAGCCATTTATATTGTGTCTATAGAGTTTGGATTCTCAAAATATGTGTAAGTATGTTTCTTTCCCCATCTATATATATATATATAGATAGGGAAAAAAACATTTATACAGTGCTACAGTTTATAAAAACCCAAGCGCTTTCGCCTTACGCCTTCATCAGGGGTACACAAACATGAAAAGAACAAATACGAAACAAAAAAACACTAAAATACACGGCAGTTTATATATAACTCTTTAAAAAAACAACTTGGCGTTTGGCAGAGTTGCAGGGACTTGTTACTTTGAATAACATTCTGGAGCAAATTTGGTACTAATAAAAGAACAAATATTTCTGGTTGGATGAGGGTAAAACTGTACGCTGACATTTAGTTATGAAGAGAGAGTGAAGATATGAAAAAGATAACACAAACCCTACCTCAAAACCTAAAATCGATACTGCAGGATACAGTATAATGCAACTCCAAAGCTAAGTACAGTTTTACCCTCATCCAACCAGATATGTTCTTTTATTAGTATCATATTTGGCTCCAGAGTGTCTATTCTCAATTTTACGTATTTCTGTTTTTTTTTATTGTTTTCATTTTATCTTCCATTATTTGAACGCAATGATCATTAGCCCCCCACCGGTCCCGGGTGGACTATAGGTTTGCACCATGTCCGTCCGTCCGTCCGTCCGTCCTTCCGAAATGCTTGTCCGGGCCATATTTTCAATACTATAATACTTTGAGATCCAAACTTGGTATGTGGATACATCTTGGGATAGCAGTATGTCGCGTACCAAAAAAAGGTCACTGTGACATTGACCTTGACCTGTGACCTCTGTCATAGAAAATGCTTGTCCGGACCGTATTTTCAATACTATAACACTTAGAGATACCAAACTTGATATTTGAATACATCTTGGGATAGCGGTGTGCCACATACTACAATAAGGTCACAGTGACCTCGACCTGTGACATCTGTCATAGAAAATGTTCCGAAAATGCTTGTCCGGGTCATATTTTTAATACTATAAGACTTTGAGATACCAAACTTGGTATGTGGATACATCTTGGGACAGTGGTGTGTCTTGCACCAAAATAAGGTCACTGTAACCTTGACCTGTGACCTCTGTCATAGAAAATGCTTGTCGGGACCGTTTGTTCAATACTATGACACTAAGAGATACCAAACTTGGTAGGTGAATACATCTTGGGATAGCGGTGTGTCGCGTACCAAAATAAGGTCATTGTGACCTTGACTTGACCTGTGTTCTCTGTCATAGAAAATGCAGAGAAAATGCTTGTCCGGACCGTATTTTCAATACTATAACTAAACACTTAGAGATCCTGGGATAGAGAAAATGCTTGTCTGGAACCGTATTTTCAATACTATAACACTTAGAGATACCAAACTTGGTATGTGGATACATCTTGGGATAGCGGTGTGTCGTGTACCAAAATAAGGTCACTATGACCTTGACCTGTGACCTCTGTCACAGAAAATGCTTGTCCGGACCGTATTTTCAATACTATAACACTTAAGAGATAACAAACTTGGTATGTGAATACATCTTGGGACAGCGGTGTGTCGCGTACCAAAATAAGGTCATTGTGACCTTGACTTGACCTGTGTTCTCTGTCATAGAAAATGCATAGAAAATGCTTGTCCGGACCGTATTTTCAATACTATAACTAAACACTTAGAGATCCTGGGATAGAGAAAATGCTTGTCTGGAACCGTATTTTCAATACTATAACACTTAGAGATACCAAACTTGGTATGTGGATACATCTTGGAATAGCGGTGTGTCGTGTACCAAAATAAGGTCACTATGACCTTGACCTGTGACCTCTGTCACAGAAAATGCTTGTCCGGACCGTATTTTCAATACTATAACACTTAAGAGATAACAAACTTGGTATGTGAATACATCTTGGGACAGCGGTGTGTCACGTAACAAAATAAGGTCATTGTGACCTTGGCCTGAGACATCTGTCATAGAAAATGCTTGTCCGGATCGTATTTTCAATACTATAACACTGAGAGATACCAAACTTGGGATGTGGATACATCTTGGGATAGCGGTGTGTCGCGTACCAAAAAAAAGGTCAATGTGATCTTGACCTTAACCTGTGACCTCTGTCATAGAAAGTGTTTGTCCGGACCTTATTTTCAATACAATAACACTTCGGGATACCAAACTTTGTATGTGAATACATCTTGGGATAACGATGTGTTGCGTACCAAAATAAGGTCATTGTGACCTTGACCCGTGATCTCTGTCATAGAAAATGCATGTCCGGACCGTATTTTTAATGAGATACCAAACTTATTATGTGAATACATCTTGGGATAGTGGTGTGTAGCGTACCAAAATAAGGTCATTGTGACCTTGACCTGTGACCTCTGTCATAGAAAATGCTTGTCCGGACCGTATTTTCAATACTATAACACTTAGAGACACCAAACTTGGTATGTGAATACATCTTGGGATAGCGGTGTGTCGTGTACCAAGATAAGGTCATTGTGATCTTGACCTTGATCTTTGACCTCCATCATAGAAAATGTCTGGAAAATGTTTGTCTGGGCCGGTGGGAGACTATGGATTGCCCTGCACTTCTTGATGCCCTTGTTTACATATAAAACAATTTCGATTAAATTCAGATAAAACAATTTCCACTCCCTCCCCGAGTAGCCTTTCGACTACAAATTTCTTTAAAATGACAGCAATTTTGGATAAAAACTGATAAAAATAAAAAATAAAATTCCAACCCCTTCACAAAATTTTACTATAATTTGTATGAGATTCTAACAATAATTTTATATTGACCCGACTTTCTATACCCACCCTGACCTCCAACCCGCAGCCTTCACATTGTTTTAGCCTTGTTTTCTGATGGTATATATACTGGCTATATAATTTATTATTCTCTGAAAAATCGAGCCGCACTGTTCTCCGACAGCTCTTGTTTTCTCCATTTCCACCAAATTGGCCTGGTGATTTTTATCAATAATATCATCATTCCAAAAACAATGTTAAGGAAAGACCATACAACCTTTACGGGACAAATGGCAATCTTGAGCATTCAAATTAGCAGCTCAATTTATTAATCAAGCATCATTTTAACTTTAAACCTGCTGGCATATAAGCTTTAAACCTGCTGGATTTTCAATCTTATTTGGTATTCCTAAAAATAGAAATAATTAATATTAATGATTACAAATAAGCAAGTCATGTAGAAAACCTAACGGGATGCTGCGAGTTTATAGCAAATCATGATGCCGTGTGTCCCTTTAAACCGGTAGAGTTATGCCGGCCGTTAAAATTAAATACAGAAATAGTATATTTCACAAGTGTGCCTTCAATGACTATCATATGTAATGGAGGCTGGTGCAAACGGTAATACAAGCATTCATATAATGCCCTTGGAGGGGTGGCCATCATTATTGGTCAAAACACTAAAAAAATCTTGCATATTGGAGTGAGTAATAAATGTTGTTGTATTTGCTCAAGAGCGGAATCAATGCATAGATCCGCTCTGTCAATCAAACATATATATGACCATGCCAGTGGACCAATTAAAATCACATGAGGTATTTACCCCGTTACATAAAGCGCATGCTGTCCCACAAACAAACATTTTATACTGTAGAACACATGGTAATGTTTGTGGCCAAAATTGAGCTTGGACGATGGTGGGTGGGGTTTATCGATTTGTAGGTATGATACTAATAATTATTTTCCCAATAGACACCAATGTTAAAGTGTCACATATTAATGATTTGCTGCAAATTCAACTCAAGTATGGATAATGCAGCAGTGTAATATTCATATAGAAAACTGATTTTCCACTTGAAAAATCACCAGAAAAGGTGGGGTCACAAGACATGTAAGAAAGTTCTTGTTTGTTTACTAAACAGGTCAAGGGTACAGCTGTTTTCATTGACTGACTGTTTTCATTGCTCACATAGTGTAAGCATAGAGTCGAAATTTCGAAAATGTTCATCAGTGATCCAGTAAAACTTAGTAATACGCTTCTTATACATACAACCAAAAAATCGAATAGGAATTGGCAGTTTTCCCCTACTTATAATGTCCGTTTTCATCAAAAAAGGAGGGATTACTTTTAATTATAGGAACTACATTCGACTACACCTCGGAGGCTTACATGTAATTGGTGGTGGTAAACCTGTACGGATCTATGTATTATATGTGAGGCAAAATCTCATGAATGTTTTAAAAACTGGGACAAATCCAGTCAGGCTATGGAGTCGGACATTATTCTTGAAGGCGTTACAGTTTTAGCAAAGATCCGAGAAGAAATTCCAGTTTGTGGTCCCTTTGTTAAAAAGCTAGGGTGTGCTATAACCATATGTGCAAGTGTGTTAGGACACATTTCGAGAAACTGGTGGACAATAACCCTTCATATAAGGGTAAAGGAAACCTCATCCAAGTGAACTGAATCAGGATTGTCAGTGCAATAAGATGTGCCATAATAATACGAATGAGGAGTGAAATGGAAGACAAAAGAAAGGCTGATACACTACTCGCTAAAGAAATAAACTGTTTACACCACAGTGTGCCATCTTCGGGCAACATGACAATTGCAGTGAAGACTTTTGTAAAAGTAAGAGACAAGAAGGTGTGATTGATCCTAATAGAGAATTGGATGAAGAATCTGAACATATTGATGAGGCAGATCTTCTTTTGGAATAGAGTATATTCTGGACCGAGGGTTCTTCGCTGCACGATCAGGAAGAAGCAAGAAAAGCATGTAACCGTGCAATTGAAATGGATGACGACCATAAAGCTATGTTCAAAGACATAAGTGTTATTTTGAACAGGGTAGCAGAAAAGAGTGACAGACTAATTGGGCACTTCACAACCAACTTATGTGAGTCCTGGGTGGGGGGAAAGTGTTCAATCACTGCAACAGATTTTTTTGGCACAATAGATGTTATGCTGGTGCTCTCAGATCAAACTGGGGTCCTAAAGTGGGCTTTTACAGCTTGGGAACAATGTACATCGACGCAACCTGGTGAAATATTTCATGAACACTACAGTAAGAAAGAAAGAATGATAGAAATAAACAATATCAGTAAAGGATAAACAGAAGCGGAAAAAAAGATGGGCAAGCAAAAGCAGGCTAGTGAAGGAATCAACAGCAAGAAAGAAAAAATGGAATATGGACCAGAATCACTTGATGGTGTTGATGACATGACAGGAAGAATTAAAAGAAGCGAAAACAAAGTATTAGGAATCAAATATTGAAATAAGTATCAGTGAAATTGAAAACAGTCATGTTTAATGTCGAATCAAAATCATTTTCGACAAGGACCAAAATCATGTCATGCTGATCATTTTAGAAAAAGCCCCATTTCAATATCACTTATAGTTTTCAAGAAGTAGTCGCTACAAACTTGTTTTTTAAAAATCTGTTTTTAGCTTTGGTGGCCATCTTGGATTTCACATCAACATGAATTTTTGCTAGGATCGACTAGACTCTATGACTAAGTTTCATGAAAATCCATCTTGTAGTTTCAGAGGTGAAGTCACTACAAACAAAAGTTTACAGACAGATGGACGGACGCCGCTACAGTAGAGCTAAAAACACGAGACAATATTGTTCATTTTTGTGGGTACAAGAATGCAAAAAAGATTAACCTCATCATATTCTAAATTCTCCGGAAATATCGCTGCGCACATAGGACTAAACAATGAACAAATAGTAAAGGATGAATACATGAAACTGAAAGAAAATACTGTAGTGAGCATTGAACCTATGGAGCTTGTTATTTCACAACATCACAAGTTCTTAGCAGCCAGTCCAAATGGAAAGGTTATTTGTAGAAATGGTGACGTCGCACTGATAGAAATTAAAAATGTACTGTACATGTACAATAAAGCAATGACTCTGGCACAAGCTGCTTCAGTGAAGTCCGTAAATAATTTCTGTTTAGAAATACGAGATGGAGAGCTAAAACTGAAAAAAAAACATTATTACTTTTATCAGTGTTTGGGATTGCTACATATTACTGACTATATATGGTTGGATTGTGTTGTGTGATCTGAAAATCCTTATGAACTACACGTTGAACGAGTTACACAAGGCTGTCAGTTATGGAACACTTATAATGCTGCCCAAACTTACAGCATTCTATCTGAATGCAGTAGTACCCGAGTTGGCTGCCCCAAGAGAGGGTAAAATTCCAGGAATTAGAGAACCTAGAATATGGGTGAATTTATTTGCAAACACATAATATATATTGAACACACTACCCAATTTGAAGGGCAGTGGCATTTCTTTTCTTTTTTTATAAACTTTTTTCACCTTCAGTCTTCCCATTTACCGGTACTTTTGTTTTAACTGCCTAATATTTAACTTGTCAATTCATTTATGTTTTCTAATTGTTATTGATAAATTCTACATCACCTAATTAATGAGTCACCGTTCTCTCAGTCCATGTATGTCCGGACATTTCATTACCGATTCGAATCAATAAGTTCAGTATGAACAGGGTAGACCTTTACTCTTTTTTTTCACCATTACATTCTAGTGTATTCTAACAAACACTGTTAACCCTATCATAAATGATCATGTTCATTTGATCTTGTTCATACAGATTTCAATAAGAACCTGACTCAGTGCTTTTATTCAAATCTGTTTGCACCTATGTTGTTTTACGCTATTTGTCAACTCATTATTTAGGTTACATTATTATGATAGCCAGTTTCATTTCTGGAGGAACACCTCAGATATGTTATTATAATTGGGATGCCTAATTAGAATTACTACCTTCTCTTTACTCTTGTCAAAACTGTCCGACATATAATTTCATCACATGGCACAAGTGAGGCTCAAACCTCTATCTGCTAAACGACTGTATAACTTCAAACAGTACCTTAGACCACTGGATTAAAGAAGTACATGTGATAAAAATGGCATATTATGTTATATAATGCGGGAGTGCATCATCCATACCAGGACTCAAACCCAGTGCATTCAGCTGACCGTACTGAGGCTCCACCAACTGAGCTGTCCAGCCACAAAAGTTGCAGCCTTGGAACTGTGTCCTAAAGATATGAATACAGTGTCAGAATTAGGAACAGAAAATATGCCTTGCTTTAATATGTCATATTTATTTGTTTTATATTTTATATACTTGCAGTATGAGAACTCGACAGAAACGAAAGCAGCCAAACAGTAAACAGAACAATGACAGATTACACAGTTTGAACTACCGTCACAAGTAGAACTTCCTTCAACAAGCAATTCCTTAGTCACTAGCTGGTAAGCTTCGTTTACTTTCATAAAGGCTATTTTTAAAGTAAATAAAACATTTCTCATAAAATCTTCATTGTAATACATTTCACTTAAAGTAGCTATCCTGCCAACAACAGTCAAATTTTACAAAAATGCCAATGTAATTAATTTTACTCATATTCAGTCACGGGTATTTTAATAACATGTCAATAAACCTATACTTTCATTTGGCATATATGCATTATTATACATGTATGACTTGAACACCTGCATACAGTTTTGATAATTGGGTTTGCAGTGTAATTTGGCCATTATTTGGCTACTTAGTTTCTTTAATATTCTTATACATGTACATCTGCATTTTTAGTTCATCAAATGTGCTAATCCGAGCCTTCTCTGACCCTAAAAGCCTTCTTTTTTTATTGTGGCTTTTTAGTGCACTCTTTATAATATTATATAACCAACACAGTCATTTTCAGTAAATATATTTCTGGTTTTAATTTTGGGCATATTTATTTTATCTGTAACACATTATGCTATTTTATAGATCTCGGCGTGGCACCAAAGTCAGATTTGTAGGAAGGCGCATAAAACATCAGTGGAAAGTGAAGGAATCTATAAAATGGTTTTGTGGAACAGTTTTGGGAGTTGTGCGTGGTGAAGATGGTGTTGACGCTGTTTATGAAATACAGTATGACAATGAGGATCAACCCCGTGAAATTGACCATCTAATTCAAGACTTCAAAGATGGACAAGTATTTAAAGTCATTAATTTATAAGGTAAATTACCTTATAATTACTAATATATTGTTCTCATCAATGCTTATACCTCAGCTTTCACAAAGTGAAATGGGAGCTATATAGGAATCACGCTATCTGAAATGTCCCGTCGCGTCCCATAACATAGTTTTGTCCCGTCGCGTCCCGTAACACATTTCTATTACTTGCATTCCTAAAACAGTTTTGAATGGATTGTTACCAAACTTCATATACACATGACAACTGATCAACAAGTTCATCACCATCAGTGAATGTTTAGTTCTCAATAAACTGTGTGCAAAATACATAAATAGATAATTAGAGGTGATGTTTTTGGATGTTTTGCACCTCAAACTGTCTGTCACTCATTTTTGCAAAAATGGTAAAAATCTGATATATTATTTGGCAAAACATGAAAACACCTATCGGGTATTCATGTGTTTGGTCTCGCATTTCAAATAATCATGTGATCATATTTTCAAATTAAGATAAAATCAGACAATCATGTTGTATAGATTTGTTTGGTCAGTAAAATCTTTTACAATGTCACTAACACCATTACAAAATCATACTTGCAAAGGTTCCTCCTGTGCCAGTTTTTAGCTCTACTGATCAAAGATCAGCAGAGCTTATGCCGTGGTGCGGTCGGTGTTCATTGGCTGTCTATAAACTATTTTTGTAGCGACTTCTCCTCTGTAACTACTGAATGGATTTTCATGAAACTTTACAGAAATGTTGCCCATGAAGTCTAGTTGATCCTAGCACAACTTCATGTTGATGTGAAACCCAAGATGGTCGCCAAAGCTAAAAATAGATTTAAAAAAAAAAAGTTTGTAGCGAGTACTTCTTGAAAACTATAAGTGATATTGATTTGGGACTTTTCTAAAATGATCAGCATGACATGATGTTGATCCTTGTCAAAAATCATATTGATTCGACGTTAAACATGGCTGTCAGGTGGCCATCTTTGTTTACATAGAGTTATATAGTAAAAACTTGTAGCGATTACTCCTCTGAAACTGCCTGACGGATTTTCATGGAATTTCACGGGAATGTTGCTCTTGATATCTTATTGATCCTAGCAAAATATCAGGTCAGTCAGAAATTCAAGATGGCCACTACGGTTAAAAATAGATTTTTAAATAACAAGTTTGTAGCGACTACTTCTTGAAAACTATAAGTGATATTGATATGGGATTTTTCTAAAATTATCAGTATGACATGATGTTGGTCCTTGTTGTAAATTATTTTGATTCGCCATTAAACATCTTTGCTTACATAGAGTTATATATATAAACTTGTAACGACTACTGCTGATCTAGTTTCCAGAACCTGTCAGTAGAGCTTCAAGGTCATTGACCTCTTGTTTAGCAAAAGATCTGAGAACAAGAAAAAAATGGCCTTATTGTAATGTATTTTGTTCATACAAGCCTTAAATAAATTAATGTACCTGAATGTCCCTTTGGTACACCATACATAGTTTTTAACAATTCAAAAGTAGTCCCACTTTCAATGAATTTTTGAAAAGTTTGAAGAAATAATTGTGTTTTGTTATCTTTAATTCTTTATGAAATATTAAAGCTTCAAGATAGTAAGCAAAGGCACTGCATTTAGAATATTTTCATTTAGTAATATATCCTTTTATTGCCCAAAAAAAAATTAGTAGAACATTTATTTGGTTTTATGGAAAGTACATAGTAGAAAAGACTAACAAAATAAGATTTTTGTTCTCCACATAGCTTTTACAGTTCGAATATGCTTCATCAGAAAGAGTAAAAAATTCGCTTCTAAGGATGTATATATATATATATATATATATCAACAATTTTTTTCTTAAAAATGTACAAACAAATTTAATATAAGAAATTGATTATGACCGGCATTTAGATGAACCTTAGAAAAATCACAATTCAGCAAAATGATAATATTGTGTGAAACACTTATACTGGGCTACTCGTGTTATATGTAAAAACTATTAAAATGAAAGGTGTAGGGTCAGTCCATCTCAATTCAACGAAAACTTAGAGTCGCCCAAATACTTTGATTTCGCTGTCAAGCCTATAATTATCTCTTACATTTATTAAGCTAGCAAAACCAAATTTGGTCATTAGCTTCCTTATAGCGTCATCTTAAGGGCTGCATAATTTTGGTTCCTGTAACCCTGGGCTCCCATGGAACCCAAATTCTGAAAATGTGTCTGTTTCACATCAAATTCTGTGTGTAAGCTGTGTTTACAGGTCTATCTATATCTCTTACATTTCTTGTCCTACCTGCTCTCCAGTCTTTCAACTTTTTTAGAACTCCAATAAGCCCATAACAATGTTTGTATAATGCTTCATTGTACATTCAGAAAGTACATTAACCTATTTCATTATGAGGATACCCCATTTTCAACAGAAACAAAAATGACATAGTATATGGAATTAAATAGACAGACAGATGGACAGATAAATGCACTACATGGTTAGCATTATATCCATCAAAGACTTTCTGTTGAGGCATAAGCGGATCGGACCTTAGGATATTGGCAACCAGTGTAGCTCCTGATCATCATGCACATAATATAATCATGATCTAATCTGTTTGCTTGCGGCTGTAAGGAAGATTCACTGGAGCTACGCTGGTTGCAAATGTTTTAAGGTACCTTTTGTCTGCCGCCGTCCAAAATATGGCACATGTAGTATATCATCATTTACACTCACTTGAAAAACTGTTAGGTGACATTTACTCTCCTCAGAACTGTAAGAACATGGAGCTAAACACGTAGCCATCCTTGTAGCTTATCAGATATCAGACTTTTATTCACTTTCAAAGTCAGCATCATGATGTGGGAAGTTCACTGATTTTGTTTTTAGCTCGACTGATCAGAGATCAGCAGAGCTTATGCCGTGGTGCGGCGTCCGTCGTCCGTCTGTCCGTCCGTCCGTCTGTCCGTCCGTAAACTTTTTTTTGTAGCGACTACTCCTCTGAAGCTACTGAATGGATTTTCATGAAACTTTACAAAAATGTTGCCCATGAAGTCTAGTTGATCCTAGCAAAAATTCATATTGATATGAAATCCAAGATGGCCGCCAAATCTAAAAATAGGTTTTTAAAAAACAAGTTTGTAGTGACTACTTCTTGAAAACCCTAAGTGATATTGATATGGGACTTTTTCTAAAATGATCAGCATGACATGATGTTGGTCCTTGTCGAAAGTCGTTTTGATTCGACGTTAAACATGGCTGCCATCGGCCATCTTTGTTTACATAGAGTTATATAATGAAAACTTGTAGCGACTACTCCTCTGAAACTACTTAACGGATGTTCATGAAACTTCACAGGAATGTTGCTCTTGATGTCTTATTGGTCCTAGCAAAATGTCAGGCCGGCTGGTAATTCAAGATGGCCACCATGGCTAAAAATAGATTTTTCAAAAACAAATTTGTAGTGACTACTTCTTGAAAACTATAAGTGATATTGATATTGGACTTTTTCTAAAATGATCAGCATGACATGATGGTTATCCGAGTCGAACATTATTTTGATTCGACGTTAAACATGGCTGCCAGTGGCCATCTTTGTTTACATAGAGTTATATAATGAAAACTTGTAGCGACTACTCCTCTGAAACTACTTGACGGATTTTCATGAAATTTCACAGGAATGTTACTCTTGATGTCTCATTGATCCTAGCAAAATTTCAGGTCGGCCGAAAATTCAAGATGGCCGCCATGGCTAAAAATAGATTTTCAAAATACAAGTTTGTAGCGACTACTTTTTGAAAACTATAAGTGATATTGATATGGGACTTTTTCTAAAATGATCAGCATGACATGATGTTGGTCCTTGTCAAAAATCGTTTTGATTCGATGTTAAACATGGCTGTCAGTGGCCATCTTTGTTTACATAGAGTTATATAATGAAAACTTGTAGCGACTATTCCTCTGAAACTACTTGACGGATTTTCATGAAACTTCACAGGAATGTGGCTCTTGATGTCTAATTGATCCTAGCAAAATTCTAGGTCGGCCGGAAATTCAAGATGGCCGCCACGGCTAAAAATAAATTTTCAAAAAACAAGTTTGTAGCGACTACTTCCTGAAATCAAAATCAATCAGTAGAGCTTCAAGGTCATTGACTTCTTGTTATTTATATGGCACATGGTAATTACTCCAAAATGTTACTGGGTAATCTCCAAAGGGTATTACACTTTATCAGTATGTGTGTGTGTTTGTGTACAGTGAGCTCTGAATAGATGTGTGATGTCATAATTAGTATATATGTATATCTATCTGCTCAAAAGTGTCCAGTTAATAGCAAGCGCGAGTGCTAAAACAGTGCATAGTTAAAGAATAAAATTTTCTTTGAAGGTGTTCAATAAGAGAGATAAAAATTTGGCTCACAGAAGCTACATACCATTAGCTTTAAATTGACTCCATTTTTGTCTCGCCTTTTCGAAGAAAAAAAGAGACATAGGTGTTGCTTTTAAGGCGGCGGCGGCGGGGTCAACATTCAAGTTTTGCGTTTAGGTCATTTTCTCACAAAATGTATGCACTAGAGCTTTCAAACTTTGCTTATAGTCGTATCATGGGTTGTACATGGCAACGTGACAAAGCAAATGTGGAAGTGACCTTGACCCTCCAAGTAAAGGGCAGATAACTTAATAATTGTTAGGTACAACTTTTGCGTTTAGGTCACTTTTTCACAAACTGTATGCACTAGACCTTTAAAACTTTGCTTATAGTTGTATCTTGAGTGGTACATCGCAACGTGATAAAGCAAATGTGGGAGTGACCATGACCCTCCAAGCAAACGGCAGATAACGTTATAATTTTTACCTTCGACTTTGGCGTTTAGGTCACTTTTTCACAAACTGTATGCACTAAGACCTTTCAAGCTTTGCTTATAGTTGTATCTTGAGTGGTACATTACAACGCGACAAAGCAAATGTGGATGTGACCTTCACCGTCCAAGCAAAGGGCAGATGAATTTAATTGTTACATTTACATCACTTTCTCATAAACTAGAATTACGCACTAAATGTTTTAAACCTATTTTATAAGAAAACATATTCTATTTTGACATAGTTGTGTCTTTTTTGTTGATGCCTGGATTTCATCTATGACATTGACCTACTTTTTGGAGCTGATGATTTTTTGCTCTACTGGCAAAAGGCCTTCTTTTTTTATCCGATCTATACCAAACTTTACTAGATTGTTAATATCAATAAAAGCTCGCACAAGTTCGAAAACCAGCCAGATCGGACCAATAACAGCGAAGTTATGGCCCTTGATTTAGTTAAAAATGCTATATTTTGCTTCGTTAATACGATAGGGCTTTCATTTTTCAACTAATCTTTATCAAACTTTACCAGATGTTTTGCCTTTTTTGTTTTATTATTAGTATTTTTATGCCCCCGAAGGGTGGCATATAGTAATCGCATTGTCTGTCCGTTCGCGTGTACACTCATGTCCGCTTCATAACTCTGACAATAATGGACGGATTTTCAAATAATTTTGTATAATTGCTCACCACAACAAGACGACGTGTCGTGCACAAAAACCAGGTCCGTGAATCCAAAGTCAAGGTCACACTTAGAGGTCAAAGGTCAAAATCCGTTCGTGACTACACTCGTGTCCGCTTTATAACTCTGACAATAATGGATGGATTTTCAAAAAACTTCGCACAATTGTTCACCACAACAGGGCAAAGTGTCGCGCACAAAATCCAGTTCCATGGCTCCAAGGTCAAGGTCACACTTAGAGATCAAATGTCAAAATCCGTTCGTCTATACACTCGTGTCCGCTTCATATCTCTGACAATAATGGATGGATTTTCAAATAGCTTCGCACAATTGCTCACCACAACAGGGCAACGTGTCGCGCACAAAATCCAGGTCTGTGGCTCCAAGGTCAAGATCACACTTAGAGATCAAAGTTCAAAATCCGTTCGTCTATACAAACGTCTCCGCTTCATAACTCGGTCAATAATCGACGGATTTTCAAATAACTTCGCACAATTGCTCACCACAACAAGACGTTGTGTCGCGAAAAATTAAAAAAAAAAAATATTTTTAAATTTTTCTTTTTTAATTTTTATCTCGCCTTTACGAAGAAAAAAAGAGACATAGGTGTTGCTTTTTCGGCGGCGGCGGCGGCGGCGGCGGCGGCGTCAACATTCAAGTTTTGCGTTTAGGTCATTTTCTCACAAACTGTATGGACTAGACCTTTCAAACTTTTCTTATAGTTGTATAATGGGTGGTAAATCGCAACGTGACAAAGCAAATGAGGAAATGACCTTGACCCTTTAAGCAAAGGGCAGATAACTTAATAATATTTAGGTTCAACTTTTGCGTTTAGGTCACTTTTTCACAAACTATATGCACTAGACCTTTCAAACGTTGCTTAAAGTTGTATCTTGGGTGGTACATCGCAACGTGACAAAGCAAATGTGGAAGTGACCTTGACCCTCCAAGCAAAGGGCAGATAACTTAATAATATTAAGGTTCAGCTTTTGCGTTGAGGTCACTTTTTCATAAACTGTATGCACTAGACCTTTCAAACTTTGCTTATATTCGTATCTTGGGTGGTACATCGCAACGTGACAAAGCAAATGTGGAAGTGACCTTGACCCTCCAAGCAAAAGGCAGATAACTTAATAAATTTTAGTTTCAACTTTTGCGTTTAGGTCACTTTTTCACAAACTGTATGTACTAAGACCTTTCAAATTTGCTTATGGTTATATCTTGGGTGGTACATCGCAACGTGATAAAGCAAATGTGGAAATGACCTTGACCCTCCAAGCAAAGGGCAGATAACTTAATAAATTTTAGGTTCAACTTTTGCGTTTAGGTCACTTTTTCACAAACTGTATGCACTAAGACCTTTCAAACTTGCTTATGGTTATATCTTGGGTGGTACATCGCAACGTGATAAAGCAAATGTGGAAATGACCTTGACCCTCCAAGCAAAGGGCAGATAACTTAATAAATGTTAGGTTCAACTTTTGCGTTTAGGTCATTTTCTCACAAAATGTATGCACTAGACCTTTAAAACTTTGCTTATAATTGTATCTTGAGTGGTACATCGCAACGTGACAAAGCAAATGTTGAAGTGACCTTGACCCTCCAAGAAAGGTCAGATAACCTTATAAGTTTTACCTTCAACTTTGGCGTTTAGGTCACTTTTTCACAAACTGTATGCACTAAGACCTTTCAAACTTTGCTTATAGTTGTATATTGAGTGGTACATTGCAACGTGACAAAGCAAATGTGGATGTGACCTTCATCATCCAAGCAAAGGGCAGATAACTTTAATTGTTACAGTTACATCACTTTCTCATGAACTATAATATGCACTAGATGTTTTAAACCTACTTATAGCTTAATCTTTGCAAGAAAACATATTCTATTTTGGCATAGGTGTGTCTTGGGTAGTGCATCCTTTTGGATGTATGGGTTTCATCTATGACCTTGACCTTTATTTTGGAGCTGATGATTTTTAGCTCTACTGACCAAGGGCCTTCATTTTTCATCCGATCTGTACCAAACTTTAACAGTGTGTTAATGTCGATGAAAGCTCGTACAAGTTTGAAAACCAGCCAGATCGGACCAGTAACAGCAGAGTTATGGCCCTTGATTTAGTTAAAAATGCTATATTTTGCCTCGTTAATACGTTAGGGCTTTCATTTTTCATCACGGTGCAGAATAGGGCATACACGTTATATTCATTCATATTTATTACAAGGTGAGCAATTACCAGAATGTATACCCTGCTTTGCACCGTTAACGGTCAAACACATATTGCTGGAATGTGTAGACTTTGATCCTATGCGTCAAAGGTACTACAATGTTAATACTATGACCGAGTTATTTAATACTATAGATTTTTTGTCTAGTTTTAGATTTCCTTGAAGGAAGTCAGACTATAAATCATTATAATATGTTCTTCTATATATTTACTTTTTTATATATTCGTTTTCGGGCATTTGTTGTTTTACATATATACTTTGTATTACTACCATATCATCCCTTATATTTTAACATTTTTATCTTTGTATATTTACATTAATTTTTAATTAATCCTTCGTTTCATCATCATTCATCAGTTTTTGCGCACAATATGACCTATTTATGTGTCGATGTGCCGTAAAACACCATTCATTCATTCATTTTTCATTAGATCTTTACCAAACTTTACCAGATGTTTTGCCTTATTTTTTATTATTAGCATTTTTTTTTTGTTGATTTTTTTTTTAAATATTTATATATATATTTTTATTATTATTTTTATTTTTTATTATTTTTTATTATTATTTAATAATTTTTTTGTTTTTTATGTGATTTACCGGTATTGTTGTTTTTTTGTTTTTATTTGATTTCATTTTTTTTAACATCTTTCTTTTTTACATTTTTTTTTGATTTCATTTTTTTTTAATTACTTTTTTTTAAATTTTTTGTTGTTGTTAACACCGTGTTAGCAGGAAGCATTGCTATGATATCTAGTTGTGCCTATTGCGTTTTTTTACAGTTCGTTGATTTTTGATGGAGTTGCGGCCCCTTGACATTTTTACTTTTAAATTTCTTGTCGGCACTACTCCTCCTAACCTCCTTGTTGGATTTCGACGAAACTTGACATGAAGCATCAGTAAGATGTCTAGTTGTGCATGTTGCGCTTTTGTTCAAGTTCGCTGAATTATGACGGAGTTATGGCACTTTGACATTTTAACTTTAAATTTCTTGTCGGCGCTACTCCTCCTAAACGGCTTGTTGGATTTCTACAAAATTTGGCAGGAAGCCCCAGTATGATGTCTAGTTGTGCAAAGCGCGGTATATCAATGTAATCTTGGACAAGTTCGAAAACCAGGTAGATTTTGTTAGTAACGACAGGTTATGGCCCTTGATTTGTTGAAAAATGCTATATTTTGTTTTCTTTTGTTAAATCTGTAGTTACTTCATTTTTTATCTGATCTTTACCATATTTGTTTAGAATGTTGATATAACCTCCCCCCCCACCCCACCCCAGAAGGAAATGGGACAAATTAAAAAATACCCATGCCAGACTAGACACAGCAGACTTATTGCCCATGATACCAGGTGTATGTCGACAATCCTTGATATAAGAGCCGTTTTAGCCAGTAGAGCATCCACAGGCCCTCTTGGGCCTCTTGTTTTTAATAGAATGGCATTTTGTTTTTAAACAAATGCACTTAAATGTTATCTCAGCAAACGGCAAACTCCATTGTTTTTAGTTACTAAAATGTTTTTAATTTTAAGTCCAGCCCCCGTTAGGCGAGACATGTGAATCCACGGATTTCTTGTTTTTATTTATTTTTATTTTATTTTTTTTATTTTTTATTTTATTTGATTTTTTATTGTTTATTTGATTTTTTTTTTTTTTTTTTTTTTATGCCCCCGAAGGTTGGCATATAGTAATCGCACTGTCAGTCTTCACTGACAATAACGGATGGATTTCCAAATAACTTCACACATTTGCTCACCACAACAAGACGACGTGTCGGGCACAAAATCCAGGTCGGCGGCTCCAAGGTCAAGGTCACACTTAGAGATCAAAATTCAAAATCCGTTCGTCTATACAATCGTCTCCGCTTCTTAACTCGGACAAGAAACACGGATTTTCAAATAATTTCGCACAATTGCTCACCACAACTAGACGTCGTGTCGCGAAAAAAATAAAAATAATTTATAATTTTTAATTTTTTAATTTTTTTAATTTTTTTTAAATTATTTTTTTAATTTTTTTATTTTTTAATTTGTTTTATTTGATTTTTATTGTTTGTTTGAATTTTTTTTTTTTTTTTTAAATATATCTGTTGGTTTCATATTGCTCCAAGGTCAAGGTCACACTTACAGGTCACTTCGGGGTCATTTGTCACTGTGACATTTTTTTGTTTTTTTTGTTTTTTTTTAATAGATATATATTTTTTATATACAGTCCACTCTCAGTTACTCAAACTCGCTTACTTCGAATTTCCGCTTAAGTCGAATTTTTGTCACGTTCCCAATTTTATTCCTTCTATTTTTATGCAATTTGACTAGTCGAATTATTCGCTAATTCGAACTATATTTCTGGTCCCAAACACGAATCTATAGAGTAATTTACACTCGCTAATTCGAAGTTCAATTGAAGTGCCAAATGCAAGTTTGATCAAACACAAGCTGCATTGAAGTTGATTGTGAATCAAACAAAAGGTGATAATTGCTGAGATGATTTGACCAGTGACACAAACAATTAAATCATTGTGACATGTTTGTTAATTTGTGTTCTTGAGTCTGATTTTCATGGTAAATTAAAGCTTGTTATCGAGGAAGTTTGTTTACGATAATTGAAAACAAAGGCCATCACGTGGGTTAAAACAATTATAAGAATTATACTAATTTGACATGGAGGAAACGCATAATGTTTTAATAAAATATGAAATAACAAATATTTTGCTGATTTATTTAATTACCAAAACGTTTCTTATACGGCTTTAACGTGCTATGCCCGAATATACAAACTGACAAAACGAAAGTAGAATGCTGCTTGATAGAATACAGGTCTCAAATTTGAGCGTAGTAATAACAATCAGTAATTTATGTAATTGCATTTTCCTGTTTGATCTGAATGAAATTATAACAGTAAAGAAACATATCCATCAAAATATACAAAGGAAGAAAACATGTATTTCATTAAAAGTCGGCTAATATAAATAATATATATGTATAGTGTAAAAATGGTGGGTGGGGTAACACAATTGAAGACATTTCTGCCAATATCGTTTAATTCGAACTTCGGATAATTCGAACTTTTCTCCCGGTCCCTTGAAATTCGAGATATTGAGTGTGGACTGTATAAATATTATTTTTTTAATTATTTTTTTTAGTTATTTTTTTTTGGTGTTAAAGCCGTGTTAGCAGGAAGCATTGCTGTGCCTATTTTTTTTTTTTCCGGTTCGTTGATTTTTGATGGAGTTACGGCCACTTGACATTTTTTTTATTAAATTTCTTGTTGGCGGCGATACTCCTCCTAAACGCCTTGTTGGATTTCGACGAAACTTGGCAGGAAGCATCGGTAAGATGTCTAGTTGTGCATTTCACGCTTTTGTTCCAGTTTGCAGATTTGTGACGGAGTTATGGCACTTTGACATTTTTACTTTGAATTTCTTGTCGGCGCTACTCCTCCTAAACGGCTTGTTGGATTTCTACAAAATTTGACAGGAAGCCTCAGTATGATGTCTAGTTGTGCAAAGCATGGTATATCAATGACATTTTGGACAAGTGCGAAAACCAGCTAGATCTAGTTAGTAACGACAGAATATGGCCCTTGATTTGTTGAAAAATGCTATATTGTATTTTCCTTTGTTAAATCTGTAGTTACTTCATTTTTTATCTGATCTTGACCATATTTGTTTAGTGTTAATATAAACCCACCCCATTTTTATGAAATTTCATTCATAGAAGAAATGGGATAAATTAAAAAATGCCCATTCCAGACTAGACACAGCAGACTTATTGCCCATGATTACCAGGGGTGCGATCTAAGGCCATCTTATCCCTGTTGTTTTTGCAATGTTTTAAAAAAACTACTGATGGGAATTTTATGTCGACAACCCTTGATATAAGAGCCGTTTGAAGCAGTCTTGTATTTAATAGAATGGCATTTTGTTTTTAAACAAATGCACTTAAATGTCATCTCAGCTAACGGCAAACTCGATTGTTTTTAGTTAATAAAATGTTTACAAACTTTCATTTAAGCATCATTGACCTTTTTATTTTTAAGTCCAGCCCCCGTTAGGCGAGACATGTGAATCCACGGATTTCTTGTTATGACAGGTGTTATATACCCACATGAGACATTTTTACATTCCATTTTACCAAAAATATCCGAAGTAATATTTTTTTCAAAATTGAGAGAGATGGTTCACTGCAACTAATATATTTATAGCTGTGCTATTCCATGTGTGCACAGCTAGCTTGTTGAAGATAGCTCTAAAAAAGGATTGGAAGTCTGTACTGGATACAAAATTAATTTTTTTTGGTGTCAAATATGGCAGTTTGTAAGGCAAGATAGTAAATTCCAGCAACTTCAGCTGCAAAGCATCATCGTCCAAGTTGTCCCAAAGTAGACAGATTGATACTTATAGGGTCGCTAGGTTTCTGTTAACAGCTACAAAATCAGCCATCTACGTCTATTATTTTTTGAGATATGAAAGGCTGAAAATGCAGCTAAAAATGATGGTCGTGATTTCCGAGCGAAATTGGGCACCTACCATCCATACTAAAATGGTCATTTCTCATGAACTACTTGTAGTAGAGAGCATACATTTCAAATTTGTTCTTAGAAATGGATATAGAAGATATACCGTGAATATGACTACTGTGAATATGACTCCTGTGTGTTGTCTGCTGGGCTCGAAAACACTGATTGCATAATTTCGTCCTTTTTCGTATTTTTAGATATCCCGAGTCTCCCTCAATGGGTGTTGAAAACTTTGATCACAATGTATTACCTCCACCTTTTAATTATAATAATCCATTTATAAATACATACAATGTTGGTCGGAATGGTTTGTCATTTGGCAAGACGGTCATTGTACTGGCTCTCCATATGACAATCAATTCAGAGTTATATCTTGTTTTGTCATTTATTCATCTACGGAAGTAACAATCTACCTCAATACATCATAACTCCATCCATGACTAAATTAGTGTGTAGACTGCCCTACCTTCTGGCGTCATGGATATGTTGGAAGGCCCAGTGGAATAGCCTGCGTGTTGTCTGCTGGGCTCGAAAACATTAATTGCCAAATTTCGTCCATTTTAGTTCAATTTTATCTATTAATATAAACTGTCTTGGTAAGCACTTCATGACGACATGAGTGTGGGGACTGCCCTACCTTTTGGCGTCATGGAGATGTTTACAAAATATGTCGGCGTTACTTTGATGGTATTTGCTTGATACGATTTGCATTAGTTTTTCCCCCATCACTCCCACTCCCATATGTCTTAGTTATAATTCCACGTAACAATATATTGTATGTCCCCCCGGCCCCGTTGTGTGATTTTAATATTTGATTGTTTTATATGAAAAATTAAGTTAATAGAAATTCCTGACTGTCCTATTTAGTTTTATGTAATTATGCTTATTACTTTTTAACACATTGGTTTTATACTATTTTTAGTCTTGTCTGACGCACACATCGGGGTAGTGGGGAAATATTATTAACATGTAAAGATTATGTATACCTCTGCTTCATGCCCTCCCCAGTGTGGTCTCCCTGTGGCTTTGGCGGAGGGACACACTCCATTTGACGTGTTTACTCTCATATGCGCACACTTCATTTTGCCTTGTTTTATATTGAGGGATTTGGAGTGATGTCTTACAACACTGGGATATTTTATCGGATTTTAACATTATATGCTTACAATTAAAACAGTCCATTCCCTTTGGAAGGGAGCATGAAGCAGACACAACATGGATTATGTATATATGTACATATTAAGTTAAAACACTTTTAAGAAATGTTGACGTGCTGGCGTTGGAATAATATTATATGATTAATCCTCGATCTAAATTGATAAAATAGACCAACCTGGACTTATTCTCAACACCAATGGGCAATTAATTTCCTATATTAGCTCAGATTTAATCACCTTGTGAATTTCACGGCCAATCCCATCCGACTGACACAGTTGTCTGCCTGATTCTTGCCATTATTGAAACGAATACTTTCCGTCCCCTTCCCTTCACAACAATATGTTTATAATTAAATGGTCTATGATATATAACACCTCCACCTTCACCTCCTGCTGAAAAGCTCGCCAAAAGGCCTAGTGCCAATTACAAACAGAGCGACGCCCAGTGCATCTTTTTTCTGCAAAGTTGACACGACTGATAAATACAATGAATACAGTCCGAAACAAATACGTACTTCAAACTTTTAATGCATTTAATCACAAGTTTTGTTCGTTTCTGTTGTCAAAAAGTCACAATTTCCGTAGATCATCGGAAATAATAATTATTTTTGAAAAACAAGGTTGAGGCAGTTCCAATCGAGTTTTTACTGACATAAATGCCGACATAAATACCCATAATCGTTGGCCATGTATGTACCTTTTAACAAGGCAGCACTAACAACAGGTTTATGATTTTTTATGTTCAGTCGCCGCGAAGTCGGTAATAGGGATATAGTAAACATAATCCGGGCATTCACATTTTCCCACTTGACCATGAGCCAGACATTTTTTCGCTGCCATCTCAGGAGTTATCTCCACCTTCCAAATAAAAATCAGGTTTCTTTAAAAAAAAAATGTTTTCTCTGAAACCATAAGTGCAAGAGGTCTAATATTTTGCACATGGCATACGCTTATGGCCTTACAGTCCCGCTTTTTACACGTTTGCACATTGAAGAATGTTTGACAGATACCCACTAACGCACGGCAGAACTGTGGTTCGACGAGTTTGTTTCAAAACAGATGAGGTCTACCTCTATCTCTACCAAATTGTCGCATTGATAAAAGTCGTAAAAATCTTTAAAAAAATCCTCCCACTCTCCACACACACACAATTTGTTTCAGACTTAAGTCTTAAAGGGAGTACATCAGGCTTTTAACGGGGGTCTAGGTGTCCGATTTAAAATTGACAAATATTAATATTTTTTATTCTACATGACCAAAACATAATGAACCTACAACATCTTTTATTTGCAAAGAAATTCATTTTGCACAGTACTATGACTGCTATCCTTGGTGATGCACCAGGGTTAATTTCAACAAATTACGTGCGATTCCAACCTAGCTATATGGTGTTCTGAAACTTTAGACATTAATAAAATGGTTCTAGATAGTGGTTTATATCGTGAACTGGAACAATTTTATAATTTAAGATGTTTCTAAAAATATCCTGATGTACCTCTTTTAAGACAATGGGCATGAATTAAAAAAAATTACATAAAAAAAAAATATAATTAGATTAAAATGAGACTGCTCAGATTTGAACCCATCCCGCTTGCTTTTATAATTATAAAACGCAAACTATTTTAATATTTTCCCAAAATACAAAACAAAACTTCTTTTTTTCCTTATATTAAATGTAGCCCTATTTGATAATGTATTTGTTGCAGACTTGTATAAGAGCTTGATTTTGAAACTATTCAAAACATTTTGAGTGCCTTACTATGTAGGATTATTCTTTTTCCCAATTTGTAGATTTCATGCGCATTTTCCCCAATTCAAAAGGCCTGTGCCCCCACTTCCAAAAATGCTGAAAAATCCCTGAAAGTATAGTTCCCCTCTCTTTCGGGGCGGGTTTTATTAACCTATAATGTGTTGATAATCCGTTTAACAGCATCCAATTCATTCATTCATTGACAGGGCCGTAAATTACGTCAAAAAATCGTAGTTAATTAGAAAATTATCATCAAAGGCGTACAGTGTACTTCCAAATACTTCAAAGTAAGCAGCGATTCTTTAATACGGACGTCCCATAATCTGTAAATTACCGATTATAGCCCCGCCCATCTAATCTAATTTCATTTGAGAATGCCGACAAAACAAATTTTAATTCTGTGTCTTTAAAAATGCATCTTCAATAACTTCACACACACAATTAAAGGTAAAAATACACTTTTGTCAACAACAAAAATTAAGTAAATACTAAAATTTAGATCAATGGGGACAGAGTTTAAGGCACTATATAGACCCCTGTCTGATAGTCCTTGTCATTTTGGCAACTACCCCCGTCATTGGCAATAAACTTTCGATCTATTTTAGGTAACTGTCATTCAGTTAAATTCTAAATATTATTTACCTTAAAATGTACTGTATGCTGTTTTACCGTAAATCTTGTCCATAATTATTCAAAAAGTCTTCCTTTAATTCATGCAAAATCTCCTAATAATTTTTTAACCATCTAATATCGAAGATGCGTGATGTGTATGCCGTATGTTTTCTGCAGGATGTGGTAGAGGACACCAAGAGAAGTCTGGAGAAGCTACAGAAGAACTGTGGTGACCAGGAACGCGACATCGACAAACATGGATAAATGATGGGGGTTGATAAACGTTATTGATAAAAAATGTAATCTTTTAAAACAAAAACACCTTGTCAACAACGAACTTTTAAATATACTTTTTTCCGAAACAATAAATTTAAAAGAAAATCTGTTGTTTCATTATATTTTTTTATCCCAAAAATAAAAGAGTAGAGAAATTGGTACTCCACTCATAATGACATCATAAATTTTCATTAAATATCGGCTAGTAACGGTAGTTTCCGCGACAGCTCTCGTCATCATTCGTAAATGTGCGTGAGTGTCTGAAAATAGAATATTGATGGTATTTTTCAATTTTATGACATCATTTGGCGGACACATTGAAATATTTCTGCGATAAAAGTGGTACATTTGCCAGGAAAACTCATGGACAGCGTAAGAGTAAGCGTGAAAATGTCTGTGTTGATCATAATTACTGTGTAGGTTCTGTCAGTGATGGAAAAGAATGTGAAAGTCAGAATGATTTTTGGCAGAATTATGGCCCTTTAAATGTTTCAATACACAAACTTTGTCCAGATTAGTCTCTTCTGAACTCTTTGCCAGATTTCAGCGAATCTTGGCAGGGATGATCAGTACAAAGCCTAGTTGCACCTGTCATTGCCATGTTCTGGTTGAATGAATTTTAGCAGAGTTATGAGCCCTTAAAGGTTTCTTTAATACACTAACTTAGACTAGTTCTCCTGAACCTCTAGCTGGATTTCAACGAAACTTTACAGGGATGATCAGTACCTGTCTACCGAGCCTAGTTGCTATAAACCATGTTCCGGTTGAAGAATTTTTGAAAGACTTATGGTCCTTTATACATAAACTTTACCTTGAGCCAGTAGAAGAGGGCCTCTTGTTTTATATTAGGACACTTTTGGGATATTCGGACATTATTGTGACATTTGTGTAATATTAGGACATTTATTGTGTATAGTGGATACAGTTTGTGTATTTTATACTATACAGTAAAGTACAGTCTCACTCTGGTCAGCAGAGGGTAAGTCAAAACATATTTTTATATACAGTCTGAAATTATGGCATATCATTGTTGACACAGAACATTGTGCAGGGAGCATATTGTAACGTATTGTAAGAGAATGATTCACTTGATAATTAACCAGATCTTTAGTTGAATTGTTGGTAAATACTAGTATTAAATAATTATTTAATTTTAACAGCACAGTGTATTTATGAATACTGTTTATTAGGTAAGATTTGTTTTTGTTGATGAAAATAATTTAGACTTTATTTTCAGATCAGTGTTTAATTATTCACCATGCAGCTGTATGCAGTAACATTGGCTTTCAATGAGGTATTTATTGTAGTATAGTTAACAGCTAGGCAATATCAATGTTTATTATATAACCTATAAATAGACGCGTTTTCATTGGCTAAAAAGTAATTTTTTAGAAAAAATATCTAGCGATATAGCGATATTGACCTGTTTTTTTCTGATATTGACCAGTTTTATAAATAGTAACAGGGGAAGACCGGGGAATCCCACGAGCCGCCTATTAATATCATTCGCCTTTATCCGTACGCTACGGAATTTTCCGAGGCGCATTGAGGGTTATATAATAAAACAGTTATGGACTTTTCAGCTGTTATACATGATGTTGATATGTACCAAAAAATCATTATTGACCTCGGCTATCGCCTCGGTCAATAATGATTTTTTTGGTGCATATCACATCATGTATAACAGCTGAAAAGTCCATAATTGTATAATATGACATACTAGACCTGTACAACTAACTACGATAACGACTAGGACAACAATACAAATCAAAATAAAAAATACATGTTATTTATTTTTCTGTCAATATATATAAACGTCATATGCATTGACCTTTCAGACTATTTTTTCTTAATACAGTCTTCGATGCAACCACTTAGACTCGGCTGGAGTTTTAAAGGGGCTTGCCTGAATAATTGATCATTAAAAAGGTTCTGAGAGGAGGGAACATATCAGATGCAGATCCAATATTTTGGTTTGAGTATGTGTGTGTGGGAGGGGCGTGGGGGAGCGGAGAATCCTTTGAAATAAAATGTTTTTCTTCATGACGTTTAGTGAATTATGTTGTATTTTTCCAGAATAATTGTATGTTAAATCCAATGATCACTAACAGTAGAAATGGCACGTGCCCCATGTAATCCGGAATGCATATGTCATACTTGTGGGAGTTCAGAGGGTGGGGGCGCCGGGTCCGCCCTATCCCTGAATCCGCCTTAGTACATGATAAATACACATTTATCCCCTATGTCTTACCCTTAAATTGCCACCGTAGCCGGGATAAAGAAGACGTTGTGCCTAAAACGTTCTCGCCTCTCGCTTCTGCGGGTTCGAATCTCACTGGGAGCTCGAATTGTCAAGTGAAAAAGTGTCAATTCGACGGTTTCTGTGAGGGTTTCTTGTGGAATTGAAAAATATTGATATTTTCTATTTTAGATGGTCTAATACTAAAATTACCCTTTATTTACAAGAATATTAATTGCGGGACAGCAATGTGTGCTATCCTAGGTAACGCACCAGGATACATTTAAAGATTCAAACGGCAAATTTGAATGTTTTATTCTTTAAATCACGGCATTTTTGGTTTTTTTACACATAAAGAATAGTGCAAATAAGTTGCTTTACATATTCCTAACTGTTGACTATATTGCACCAATAAATGTATTTAAACCTATGTTAGTACTGAAACCTCAATTTTTACTACCTTCTATTTCAATATCCCACTTTAAATACAAAACCCTGTGGGGTTTTGAAAAACTGAAAGATCGTGCACGCGCTGCTTATAGCCTTGAATGCACACTAAAACAATTGAATTTATCAGTTAACCTAACATCGATATGGATGAGGCCGCTACTATTGAAGGTAATTCTTTTCTTTTACAATGTATGATATACATGAGTGTTCATTTATTAAAGAATTGTTTCACTGCTTTTTTCGGCATTCATGCGGTTTTAAACATCGTTAGAAAATGGCGTAATCCATGAATCGCGTTAGTGCTTTATGGTAAATTTGCCATTCTCTCTTGGCGTTTAAAACAAGGCGTTTCGTGCATTTACTACCAGCTACACCGAAAAAATGCAAATTCTTGTATTCACATTATTTGTCTGTCGCTATAATAGTAACAGCAAAAATTCTAATGATAACAAAAAGTAAAGGAGAAACCACTACTGTCAGTGTCTTTTCATGCAGTGGAATATCCATTTTCTGAAATTAAGTATATTCAAGATTAAACGCTATCTTGTTTCAAAGAAAAGTATCAAGTAAATGCAAGAATTATTAAATTGATTAAACGAGTTTACAAAGATGGTATGGCGAATAACAACTTTATTAGGTGAGGCTTAGAAAAGGTATCATGGCGAATAACTGATCGTTTGCAAACTTGATATATTGCTCTGTAAACCATCTCACCATACCATGTATGTCAGCTAGTTTAATAAATTCTAAAATAATGATGATTGGCTGTTTGGTTAATCGTTACCGTAGTTGTACAGGTATACTAGTACCTGTCAAAATAATATACTCGGTAAAAAAAGTTTTGGACCAGGGTATATAAAGTCATATAAAAATAAAACTAGTTGACAAAATTTAAATATCTTTTTTTAGTAACCAAGGTCTACTCTACCCGGTTAATTTGGTACCAGAAACATTAAATTCTAAACAAGTGTTGATTTTAAAAAATTATCGCGAACACACAAAGGGTCTGTAAAAAATCATTCATAGAAGAAAGTGGGACAAATTAAAAAATGCCCATGCCAGACTACACACAGCAGACTTATTGCCCATGATTACCAGGTGAGCGATCTAAGGCCATCCTATCCCTGTTGTTTTTGCAATGTTTTAAAAAAAGTGCTGATGGGAATTTCATGTCGACAACCCTTGATATAAGAGCCGTTTAAGACAGTAGAGCATCCACAGGCCGTCTTGGGCCTCTTGTTTTTAAAAGAATGGCATTTTGTTTTTAAACAAATGCACTTAAATGTCATCTCAGCAAACGGCAAACTCGATTGTTTTTAGTTACTAAAATGTTTACAAACTTTCATTTAACCTTTTAAGTCCAGCCCCCGCTAGGCCAGACATGTGAATCCACGGATTTCTTGTATTAGACATAATTACATGTTTACTGCCTTACGCAAGACTATACAGTAGTGATCAATATAATTATGACAACAATTTTACGTTTATATAAACGATTTAAAAGAACGAGTAACAGCCAATTTTGCAAGGATTTACTTATTTAAGTGTAGTAAGTAAAGTTAATTACCTTAAATAATTTACGGAACACGAGGAGTATGATATCTGAGTAAAGCACATCTACCTACTTTCAGTTTCAAGGTATCATTTTAATGGCAATAAAAAGGCCATTTCACCAAAAAAATGTCAATATTCTGACAGCTTATATTACTTACACAACTAGAAACAGCACTCGTACGATATTTTTGCATTATACGTTCTAAAATGTGTCTAAAACAAATAAACACAGTATACTCACTATACAGAGTTAGTGTTAAGACACCACGAACTCGAAATCTGTCTTGTCGACATGACATTCCCATCCCTAGTGGCAAAAGGGTGAATGTAAAGGAATGTAGATACCATATGCGTTGTGCAATGTGGAGGGAGATTAACTCATTACAGAATGGCCATGCACGGATGGTTTTGTTAAACGTGATTGTACTGCAATACGGAATGGATCTCTAGAACAACCACAACTATTTTAACACCTGTAGCACTGTCGTCTAACTGTCCCATTGCACTCAGTTCGGGTGCAGTTTTCCGGTTCGGAAGAGTAAAACAATTGGCGGAAAACAATCAAAACGAATGACACCACGCTAACGAAAATGTAAACTATATGTTTTACGACTGACTATTTTGAATATAAAAGTTGTGTACAGATAGTTGGAAAAGGCATTAGACGGAAGATATTGAAGGGAATACGTACTGTAACGTTCAGTTAAGAAAGTGTTCTCTTTGATTTTCTGTTCATTGCTCATCGACCTTTCAATGAGGATTCGCTTGTTTACATTGTAATATTTCCTTCTGAAAAGGTTTTCTCAATAATTTAAAATGCAGTACCTAAAGCTAAACAAAGCGGGACCAGTAACCATTATTAATGATGTCCTTAAAGCACGCATTATTCATGAACGTTTAATTTACAAGACCCCTCGTATGTGCTGTAGTTGGCGGTTCTGAATTTTAGAAGCAACATATCTGGTGATTAATATAAGCAATAGGGTAGGGTTCTGTCGTATCAAAATGAGCTTTTCCAATATATTATAACAGTGTTTTAACGAGGTTTGCTCTGTCTGGAAACGTTTTAATTATGATAATTATCACCTTTTATAGAAACAAACAATAAATACATCCTGATATTTAATTGAAACTCATAATATTATTTTTTGTATGTATATTATTCTTTTCAGAATAATAAAGATGAAAAATGTTTCGTCTCTTTCAACAATGTCATGTTTTTAAGCTGGTTGTGCTTCATTACTATCTGCAATTTTAAGTAGTATACTTATACATTGGATAGACATCTACACACTTCATTGCTAGATAGTTTGTACAGATATATAGTCGTTTCCTGATGTGCACATGTTTTTTTTTTTCCATATGATGATTTGATGAGGACTTTATTGTAAGAGAATTCCTTTTGTTGGGATGTAGTTTTGTTTACCCTGTCTTGTCTATTTGGGCGCTGAAGACTGGATAATAGCGAGGATTGTGCGCATATAAAATCTATTCAATCTAACCAGTAGGCCTTATTGCAGGGAAACAAAGTGGATACTTTTAATTTTTGCTGAGTATATATAAAAATGTTGGCCTTGGAACTCCCAAGACACTAGCGTTCGTTTAGTGCAGTTTGTGGCTGTAAAAAGTCTCCCCGTGCTACGAATCAGTAGTGTTACTTTTACTGGTCCTTTGGGACCAACGAGCCCAATATATGTGGCTTTGAAGTAGAATACCGCTTAAGCCGGTGCTAGTGGGCGTGAGAGGTGTTGCTTCTTTTATTACTTCTCATGAACAGACTCAATAAAACCGAGTCTGCTGGTTTATTCTCTTAATTGTGTTTGTTGCTCCCAAAGTATCACCTTTATCAGTATTTATTAGAACTCCGTTGTGGTAAATCGTAATCTCTATTTCAAAGGTGGTTTATACCACATTTAAATGTAAATTTGATTAAAACAATATCATTTGTCATCTCGTAAAAAAAACAATCCCATCGTCTGAAGGATTATGTGCATATCTATTTAAATTAAGACAACCCAAGCGACGTGCCTGCTATTCGGTCAGACTTTTTGAAGTTCTGTAGGGCGCAATAGGAAATCTCTTTGGATGAATTTAAAATTGAAACAATAAATTATAGTTTTAATTAAATTTGGATTTACCGCACTATCAGCCGTAACTGATTGTTTCGATGCAATCTTAGTAGTATAGAGAGTAGCGGTTTCAGGCCAGTTTTCCCTCGCGGGGAACGAGAAAAACTAATGAAATATGCCAGTGGAGACTCAGGCGTAACTCTCATTCACACCAAGATCTAAATGCAAGTCACGCCTAAATCAACACCAACATATTTCAACAATTTTCTCAAGCACCCCGCTCAGGGAAACTCGCCTTATACCGCTACTCTCTATACTACTAATCAATGCGGTTTTGTCATTTTAATAACATAACATATTTGCAACTCGTTAAGCAAAGTCAGACGGAACCGGGCAATAGTCTTCATCATCGCTCTGCATATCATTTTTTACCATGGAGTATTTTATTTTCCTACACTTTGCTTTTTTGTATTTCAGTTCAACATATTATTTAATATTTTCAATATCCTTGAATGGAACCCAACTATTGAAATCTTCATTTTAACCCTTCCATTTAATCAATGCTTGTTTCTTTTTGTAATCACGTCGTATTACTTTTTCAATCCTGAATATTTCTTGCTTTGCTTTTATCATTTCTAATTCATAAAAGCTTCCGTCAATGTTTTCGTTGTTTAAATCTTTTATTTTGTATGTCACAGGATTTGTGTTTTGAATTTCATCAACAATAAATATTTCTTCAGTCCAATTTGGGGTATAACCTTTCTCAAACGTTCTTTTATATTTGCTGATTCTAACATTATCCCCTATTTTAAAATTTGGCTTAATTTGATTACTTCTCATTTTTCCATACAAATTGAAATATACCGTTCCTTTATTCTTTTCATTACTAGCTTCAGTTGGTGTAATTTTAATACTCCGATGTTTTGTATTATCGTATTTATCAACCATCATCTGTAGCACATCTAAATATGTGTTTGTATTGTTTGCTATGAAATATTTCCACATCCTCTCTTTTAATGTTCTGTTAAATCGTTCAATTACTACAGCTTTTCCGAAATTAAAAGTGTGATACATTTTGATATTATTATCATCAAGAAATTGCTTAAACGTCTTGATGTAAACTTCCATACCTTGATCAACCCACAACAATTTACACTGTCTTCCTGTACTGATTATCTGTTGGAACGCTTTTGTAATTTCCGTACCAGTTTTATTTGGAACGGGTACAGCCCAAGCAAATTAACTAAATAAATCAATAACAGTAAGCAAGTATTTAGTAACTTTATTATACTTTGAAAACGATTGCATGTAAACCAAGTTAGCAGACCATATTTTATCAATTTCATTAACAATCACACGCCGTTGAGTGAACTTTCTTCGTATAGGCTTATGAAGTTCATCTGCTAACTTGTCAGTCCATTTCAACGCCTTTTCTCGTTTTTTGGGTTTCCGAGTCCTAGTTTATATTTTGCACTAATAACTGGTTTTACTATCAAATTCTTAGCAATCTTTTCTCCAATAGTTTTAGACTTTTACTATATTTCAAACCAGTAAGCATGTTTGTATCACACATTGATTTATTACTAGAATTTTCATCATAACAAATATCATGAACTTTGCAAACAGCATCTAACTCATTTACCGGCTCTCCGCTATCAAGCGGATTACCCGGACCGCACTATTTATAACCAGGAAGTGTTAGCCCTTTTTTGGGTAGCAAAGGGAGCAAAGCTTTATGAATATCAATATTTCCACCTTCTGCGTTTTTAACAAACATTGTTTTAGTAATACCACAAGATGCACAAGTTGCTGTTAACATTTTGCTACCATTTTTGCTAAAACATACTTAGGATCAACATTTTCAGTAACCATTTTTTCTTTTATACAGTAACTCATATATAATATGATTAGATTAAACTTCGTTTACAAAATATGATTTTATAATGTTTTCATTTTCTATTGGTTTGTATGGTTTTAATAATTTGAAAGAATATCGTACACAATATTTCCTTCTTGCAACTTTTTGACAAAGTACAAACAGAAATATCCGCACAGGACACTTGTTTTATCTTGACATTAGATGGTGTTGTATTTTATATCAGGTATGTAAGTTAAAACTTCTTTTAGTGGGCTCAGGCCAAACGGATCGAAGTAATAATTATCATAGTAACAAGTCCAGTGTGTACCAGGTCCAATATAATCATCACGATTAATAATACCACATTCTTGTTTATTTTGTTTTGTCGGTAATTTGTTCTTGCTAAACACTCCCCTGAATTTCTGTATACCTAACCGCTTAACCCACTTTATTATGTCTAAGTTACAGATAGGCTCGTTTTTGAAAATTAACTTTTTTTTATGAATGGGATACTTCTGTACGGTCTTATTTGTGAGTCTACTTGTAAACCTTTTCCACGATCAACTTTCAGTCCTTTTCCATTTCTACCTACTTGCAAACCTTTTCCAGTTAAACCACTAATACGAGATCCAATCAATGGAATTCCTAATGATGCAAGCATTCCAAGAAATCCTCCATCTTGTTGCTGCTTTGTCAGTTTAATAGGACAACAACCTTTAGACTTTATCATCTTGTTTCATTGCGCAAGTGTTATTATAAGGAATGCTTGTATTTTGTCACTAGGAATAGTTACCATCCCATTTCCAAATAGTTTGCCAATTCAAGTACTTGCTAAGCTACTTAATGCTCCTGTTGCTAGTGGTGCTAATACTTTTGGAACACATTTTGCAACTGTTGGTAATATTGTTTTAGTTAACAAACCAGCTAATGCGCCTAAAAAGCCTCCATTCTTGGACTGAGATCTCATTTGCGATTTTGATATATTTATGTCTAATCCCTGCCCGCCAGATTTAGCCTTGTTAATATTGTTAATCTGGGTAGCTGTAAGTAGCAAAGGAAAGTTTCCAGTTAGTTGGTTATTTTTTAACCTGAGCGTTAATTCACTTTTGTTTTCATATGCTTTTGCCAGACTTCGTTTCTGGCCATCTGATAAATTTACTGAATAATTTACGTAAGTCATATATATTATAAGTTAGATTAAACAATAACTAGTTCATTTCCAATAGTTTCAATAGCAACATCTTCCTTGTACAAGACTAAAGAATACATTTTATATCTAGCGGTAGGAACGTTGTTTAGTTTATATCTCAAACTTAGTTGTTTTGGATCAATACTGAATTCATTTCCCTTGTAACTCAAATCGAAATATATCATTCCGTAGAGATTTTTAAAATTACTCACATTGAGTAAAGTCCCAGTGTTTTTATCATTTTGTTTGTAAGAATAATTAATAACATCTCTGAATATTCTTATAATATTATCATAGCTGTATTCAGTTTCTGGATAATAAACTCCATTTCCAACTTCCAATCTAGCTGATTGTAAATAGCAATTAGCATCAGCAGCATTTAGTTTAAAAGTATCTAAAAGGTGGGGATTTTGTGTTTGAGAAGAACTCTTGTCTGACCTTTGTAGATAAACAAAAACATGGTTTGGACTTTTGACTCCAGCCGTTATTCTAAATACAGAATCTGTTAGTTGAGTACTTCCGCTTTCTTGTATCGTCTCACGGAGGTAGGACCATTCTGTTGATGTCATATAATTTGACATAACATAAGTTAAACCATCTGTGTTAAATATCATTCTAGGCATCCACAAAACTAATTTATTAATAACTACCCGGCCATCATCACCACCTGCTTTGAAAATTAGCACATTATCATCTGTTAGTTGCAAGCTGATTTGAATCTGACTAGGATGAAGCATGTTTGTTTCCAAACCCCCAAAGAAGGAATATTTGTTTAATGGAATTATAGAATCAACTTTTTGATTAGTTATGATTAAAGCATGGCCAATCGCAAATCCTGAATTATAACCAGCTTGATCATCTCGAGATTCCGCCACAGTCGTATTATCTAAATAAAAGTATTCGTTTGTTCCGGTTGTCTTTGCATACTCATCAGACATTTCAAGTAAACTTTTGACATTAACAAATCTGTGAAGATTTTTTCCATCGTAAACTATTTTTCCATTTTGCTTTACTTGCATTTGATTAATCAGCGAAGATGCATCGTTAAAGAAAGCAATTCTGTCAGCGTCTGCAAAAGCAGCTCCATCAGCAAGTTTGTTTACTTGAAAACTGATTTCAAAATATGCGTTATACCAATCAAAGTAAGAACTTCTATTATTTAGTGTAAACTGATAACCACTTTTCATTTGTCTGGTATTATTTCCTGGTTGTGCTATGGGAGTATCTAACTGAATAGGTACATGTTCATATCTAGTATTATATTGATTACTTCGAAACATCTATATATACTAGTAATTAGATTATTTTTTATTAATTAATCGATTAATTCTTGCATGAATTCCTCTTCCGGATAGTAATCTGTTAATTTTTGCATTTACATTTTCTTCAGTCCCAGCTACATCCACCCGTTCCGGTTACTATTATCTACTGGTAGTAGGAAGTTATGAAGGTTATGAGGCTGCTTACAGCAGTAATAAGGGACGCCCTTTATCCCCTGAGGTACGCTATTATCTAGTCAGATAAGGTAATAAGGGATAGCTCAAAAGGGGAGAAAACTCGTACAGTGTTGCGATAGTAATAGCGCGTGTAGTTCGACATGTCGGCTCATTCGGCCCATAGCCGATTCGGATTCGGCCCATAGCCGATTCGGATCTGATCATTCGGACAGTTTTAAATTGTGAGTTCCGCGGAAGTTTAGGAAAAGATCAGTGGTCGATTCGGATCAGATTGGAATGTGAAGATTAAATGCCAGATTAAAAGAGTTAAATCACAGGAGACTCCGAGTGTTATTTTTATTATAATTGCAATTTATAACTAGTTTAATATCCAATATTTTTTAATAAAAAAATCAACCGTTAAAGATACTTAAAAATTATGAAATGTTAGTTTATGTACAGACGCCTGTGCCTGTGGTTCTGCGATTGTATGGGCTGGCTCGTCTTGCCAGTTGGTCATGGTATACTGTGCCGTGTCAACGTTTCTTTGACATATTATTAACGCAAACAGGCAAAACAGTCCCAGACACACAGTATCAATTTGCTTTGTGTCATGTGTCATTGATAATGAGATTTATAAACTTACCGAGGTCTCTAGCTGTCTATGATAATGGTAAGAGGTAGTTATTAAATTTGAATGTGCAATTAATTATAACTGATTTTATTTTTATTCAGATCATTAAATGTATTCATATGTGTAGAACTTCTCTGTGACATAATTATAAACAGATAGAAAACTTCTTATCAAGCATCTTAACATTTCTTTTTGATGAATCATGAAAGTGACATTACATTCAATCAGTTGCATTCCACCAATGAAAACAACATGGGTTTTATTTGTCATTTACAATGTGCTCACCAATGTTTTGACATTTTTTCAGTCACAAGTTTTAAAAATGTAAAATTCATTTATTTTTTATAAAATTTAGGACAGGTCTCCTGGGACGTAGAATCTACATGACACAGGACAATGGGACAACTGTTAATGTCAAACCCTGATGTATCTTTATTTTTAAAGTAAGACATTGTATAACAAATTGGTTAAAGTTTAGCACATCATTTCGGCTTTCAATGAAATGACATGGGAAACTTAATTTCCGTCAAACTACTTTTTTGCTTAAAACGTTAAATTAATTAAAATACCATCAAATGCAAGGACGTAGTTGTGTCTCAAATGATGGTTGAGCACTGTATTTATTAACCGCTACTGTAGGGTATAACCCCAGAAGTTGTTTTTTTTTCAGTTTTTTTTTATAAAAACAGATCAAGCGGTTTGTCCAATATGTAGGCCTACAGTGTAGCTACGCCAATGAAATGTTGGAAAGTATGATGGGTCAGGGGCGTACCTAGTTATACTCCTATACGCCCGTGCGTATAATTCATAGTTGGGTGTCGGAAAATGAGAAAGCTAAAAATGCAATAAAAAGTGAGGACGCAGGTGGTTAGGGTGAGGGGTAAAAGCTTCAAAATGTGTTTCTAAGTCGCTCAAAACTACTTATTTAGAGCTCAATTTTTCAAAAATTTCCCCGACTCCCACCAGCGGGAGGGGGACACACACTCGCACACCCTCCCCCGTGCGTATACCCAAAAACTCTCCAGGTACGCCCCTGTGGGTTTTGACATAAATAAAACGGTGTCTGGTCCGAATCATCCATGGTCCGAACAAACGTGGTACCCATTTTGTGACGTAACAGGATTCTCAGACATTTTAATTCGCTTCCCCAAACATTCAATTCTGTAAACTACTCAGTATAGATCTAATTAAGAAGAACAATGGAAAACGTAGTAAGTACTAACTAAGTTTGAATTGTTGCGAGGATTTAACATTTACAGTAGGTGAGTTAGTGCCCATAGAAGTTCAACCGGAGAGAGATCAACAAACTGATAGAAATTAGAATGGACACGCGTTAATAGTGCATAAAATACAAAGTCTACGGCAAGACGATTTTTTGATATGTGCCATCCTCCGTCTAGGGTGCATCTATAAACGTCCGTATATGGCAAGCCAGGTCGAAAAACTAGGATTAACGATCGATAAACTATCGAATACTAACCTATATTTTCGAGCGAAGACATAGGATAACTCTCGTGAACCCAGTTTTACGTTCGATAAACTAGGTTTCTCGATTGAACTAAGAATTTCGGTCGTTATCCTAAGTTCACGAGTGTGAACCTATGTTTACGGGCGTGAACCATAGTTTACGAACGTGAACCTATTTTTACGAACATAGGTGAACTTGGGTTTACGACCGTGAACATGGGTTTACAGCCGTGAACATGGGTTTACGACCGTGAACATAGGTTCACGTTACGACCGTGAACATAGGTTCACGCTCGTGAACATAGGATAACGACCAAAAATCAAAGATTTGTTCGCGAAACCTAGTTTATCGAACGTAAACCTAGGTTCACGTTCATAAACTATGGTTCACGCTCGTAAACATAGGTTCACGTTCGTTAACTATGGTTCACGCTCGTAATCATAGGTTCACGTCCATAAACTATGGTTCACGCTCGTAAACTATAGTTCACGTTCGTAAACTATGGTTCACGCTCGTAAACATAGGTTCACGTCCATAAACTATGGTTCACGGTCGTAAACTATAGTTCACGTTCGTAAACTATGGTTCACAGTCGTGATTGGCTATGCTCATCAATCACAGATGTGGTAGTCAGTTCTCACTAAAGATGTGATTGTTTTATATTCTTTAAAATAGTTAAGTTCATTACGATAAGTACCTTTAACTATAGTATAGGAAGTGTACCTTTAACTATTTAAAAGAATATAAAACAATCACATCTTTAGTGAGAACTGACAACCACATAGATACCGGTCCGAAAGCATAGTTACAAGTCGATAAACCCTGTTTTACGAACGTGAACCTATGTTCACGAGTGTGAACCTATGTTTACGAGCATAAACTATAGTTCACGTTCGTAAACTATGGTTCATGGTCGTAAACATAGGTTCACTGTCGTAAACATGTTCACGCTCGAAATTCATAGTTGATTTGATAATCTTAGTATATCGACCGTAAACCATGGTTTACGTTCGATAAACTAGGTTTCTCGATTGAACTATGAATTTCGGTCGTTATCCTATTGTTACGAGCATGAACCATAGTTTATGAATGTGAACTTGGGTTTACAAGCATGAACTATGGTTTACGGACGTTATCCTATGTTTACGCTCGAAAGTATAGGTTAACATGCTTTTACGTTCGAAAAACCTAGTTTATCGATCACTAATCCTAGTTTTTCAACCGTGAACCTAGGTTCACTTAACTATTGGACGTAATTATTGGACAATTGGCTTGCCATATCCGTATGTAAAAAAAGCACCCAAAGACATCAAATAAATGAAATTAGGACACGCGTGTGCGCAAATCTCGGACTCCTGAGTCTTGTTCTTGCCGCTTGTTTTAGACAGCGTTTTTTCTGCAGTAGCTTGAGCAATTAAAATAATACACAGCGTTTTTTTTCCTTCTTTGGACGGGTCCGGTAAACGGACCCGTTCCCAATCGCCAAAAAATAGCATTTTCCCAAATTTTCCCCAATTTTGAGTAAAAAAAAATAAAAAATAAATAAATAAATCAATAAAAAAAAACCAATTCCAGATTTTTCTTCCCAAAATTGTAAAATGTTTTAGAATAATCTTCTTAATAAAGTTTTTTTACCAGGGTTTTCGACGTTTCTTTTGCTTTTCTGTGTAAATTGAACAAAATACAAAAACAATTTTTTTTCCCAATTCTGAGAAAAAGCACGCGGTTTTTCCCAATTTTGAGAAAAATCGCGTGTTTTCCCCCAATTTGACCGGTCACGGACCCATTCCCAAAATGGTGAAAAAAACGCTGATACATAACGTACATCATTTTATATCATTAGAACTGGTATGTTTGGTGGTAAATAAAAATACCTTATTTATGAAAATCGGTCGAGAAATATTTTTTTTACAGCCCCACAGTTGCAGTAGACTAGTGGTGCTGCAGTAGTGGTCCACACACATTCTGACATTGTTTTGTTTTTAAAGAATTAAATATGACTGTAATTTATTGCCAGACTGCATGCCCGACAAACTACAGTCGGGTCCAGGGTCAGGCTCACATAGCGTGTTTTTTTTTAAACTTAGCTACTGCAGCTGATGGAGTCATTGTCGTACCGGGTACTACAGAACGGCACCCGGTGTACATGTATGTTTACAGAAACGTACCCGAAAATCATCGAAATCCAGAAAGGACCCCAAATATACATAAATGTACCCGAGACAAAAAACAATGTCGTAAAATGCGTCCCTAACGCGTACTGTTACTTCACGGAAAACGAAACTTTCATTGTTTACAAAGTTTAAAGAGGCTCTACCTATATCTTGTTGTCCACCAATTGATATACACTTTACTTAATTATAAAGAGGACTATGAAAAAGGTAAATGGCAATAATTTCACCAAATGTAATATGCGTTTTCCTGGGGAAAAACAGGATTGAAAAGATCGGATTTTTGAACTTGTATTCGTAATTGTTTTAGACAAGCCGATTGCGGAGATTTTCCGATCTTATTCGTTTTCAATCGGAACTACCTCGTCCGATTAGCGAAGAGTTCCGATCGATTCGTTTGCTATCGGAACTGCGCCGAATAGTTTGTAATCGCTTTGCGCATGTCCGAGAAAATCGTAAAAACTCGTAGTTCTCCGGCAGGAATAAACGGCTGGGCAGCATTTTATTCAAGATATTGTTTTGATCATAATTAATAATTTACAGAACTGGAATACGAACCATGTTTCTTCTTAGAATACTCATAAAATAGCTTTGTTTACATATAAATGCAGTGATATTGAGTATTTAATATTTTACATTAAAAATCGCGTAGATATAGATAGTGCCTCTTTAAGATTCACTTTTTAAAAGTCGCTCGCTGTTGCCTCCACCTTAAAGGAATGCAGTTGGTCTAAATATTTGGTCTAAATATTTGACCAACTCTTCTTGAATGACGAGCTGCATATTTGTTTACTTTTTTGCTTGGGGTTTGATGATTTACAACTTCAGGTTTTACGACAATACGTTCTGTATTTTATTACTAACTATGGCAGCCTAAATATGTGTCTAAGAACAATTATTATACAAGCGCAATAGTTTATGATAAACAATATTGTATAAGTAGTTGTTTTATCAAGTTCTAAATTGTTTCAATCCCGCCAATGAGATCTTGTTTGTCCGGGTACGTTTCTGTATATTTGGGGGCCATTCTGGAATTCAAAGATTTTCGGGTACGTTTCTGTATACGTAAATGTACCCCGGGTACCTTTCTGTAGTACCTGATACGACATTGACCCCATCAGCGCTACTGCATGTAATGGTGCGTTTTACATTATATCTGATAGAAAAATTGTGTGAAATACTTTTTGACATGTTTGAAAGTTAACAAAAGTTGATCCTTAACCCCCACCCCATCCGGCTTCAGTTTTTATTTTAATTTTCTTTAAATTGATGTATACAGTAGAGAGTGGTGGGGTTATACTTCAATCAGCTTGTCCTTCCGTCTGTCCGTAGACGCAATTCTTGTCGGGCTATCAATAACTCCTTCTTAGAATTTCGCGAAACTTGCTAGGAAGTATCAATATCGAGTGGAGATGCGCATACTATCATGACATTCCAGTTCGATAATATTCCACTGAGTTATGGCACTTTGTATTTCTAATATATATATATACACTGAAAGGAAAAAGAAACGCATTATCAAAAAAAACGTTTAAAGCTTAAGTTTGCTCACCTGCTTGTGACAAATGTGCATTCTGTCGATAATGAAACTTTAAAGGGGTAACCATTTGTGTGTTCGGTGATGTTTAAACCTTCTTTCCGATAGGACAGGCCTAATGTCGCACTGTACCATTCGATTAGCAGTAGCATATTAAACATACAAAATAGAGCGGAAATACCCATTACCGTATGCGTTTCTTCAAAATTCTTGTCCGGGCTATTTCTCTAAAACTCCTCGTTAGCGAAACTTGCTAGGAAGTATCAATATCAAGTGGAGATGTGCATACTGTCATGACGTTCTGGTTCAATAATTTTCCACTGAGTTATGGCCCTTTGTATTTTTAATGCATTTCATACTTTGTAACTAGTGTAGTAAAAAATTCTTGTCCGCGCTTTTTCTCTAAAACTCCATGTTATAATTTCGTGAAACTTGCTACGAGGCATCCATATCAAGTGAATATGCGTAAACTGTCATGACTTTCTGGTTCAATAATTTTCCACTGAGTTATGGCCCTTTGTATTTTTAATGCATTTCGTACTTGGTAGTCAAATAGAAAATCCGTTCCGGGCTATTTCTATAAAAAAAACATGTTATAATTTCGTGAAACTTGCTACGAAGCATCAATATCTAGTTAATTTGCGCATATTGTTTTGACGTTCAGGTTCGATAATTTTCCACTGAGTTATGGCCCTTTGTATTGTTAATGCATTTCATACTTGGTAACTAGTGAAATAGAAAATTCTTGTCCGCGCTATTTCTGTAAAACCCCATGTTATAATTTTGTGAAACTTGCTACGAAGCATCAATATCAAGTATCTCTAATATATATATTTATAATAAAAATTTTGTGTCCGGGCTATTTCTCTAAAAGTTAGTATTTATTGAAACTTGCTAGGAAGTATCAAATCAAGTGGAGATGTGCATACTGTCATGACCATGATGACGTTCCCATTCAATAATTTTCCACAGAGTTATGGCCCTTTGTATTTTTGATGCATTTTTTACTTGGTAGTCAAATAGAAAATTCTTGTTCGGGCTATTTCTCTAAAACCCCATGTTATAATTTCGTGAAACTTGCTACAAAGCATCAATATCAAGTGGAGATGCGCATATTGTCGTGATGTTCCGGTTGATGTAGCCTTGTCCACGCTACGGTTGACGACTTCACTTGACGTCAGACCCTAGGTAATCTGTTTATAATGTAAACCAAAACTGAAATTTTAAAGAACACAGTTGTTTTGAACTCCACAATTACTATAAGGCTGATGGCTTTGATAATGTTTGTAGTCTATATATCTTGATAATGTTTGTAGTCTATATATCTTATAGGAACAAAGTCTTGTATGTTTACCCACCCCCAACTGGTTGCCAGCAGGGGGTATTATTTGTCCATAGTCTTCTTCCAAATAACATTTTTAAGTCCTGGGTTTGGGTATTGTAATTTTGTTGTATTTTGGGATATTTTGGAATGAGGATATATACCGTATAGTGATACACCATACAGTGATAAGTATCACAATATGTTTTTTGTTCATGCTCATTAAAGGTCTTCATCATGATCCCTGCATTGTTTCATGTGCCATCTCGCTCAAATCACTAGAATAGTGGCAGAAAAACAATCAACGTGGCTCCAGCGTAAATGGAGTGTCTACAATAGAATTTGCAGCAACTCTGCAGTTCTGCAGGTGAGAAGGTTCTAGGCCCATTCTCTATATCTTACCTTGATGTAAATGGAGGATGAGCTTGGCATGTTCATTCCTGTTAGACGCCATATAACCTTTCATGTGTTGGTGTGCCTTACCCTAATTCAATTCAGTTGTCATTTATATAGCGTCTGCGTGGCTGAATGGTTAACGACGTTGCATTGTAAACCTTCGCCTCTCACTTGCGGGTTCGAATCCCACTTGGAGCTCGACTTGTAAGTGAGGTAGTGTCGATTCTTACGGAAGGAGATGTACAGTACTGGTTCTACCCAGGGAAAGTGGGTGGTCTGCAGTAGCGTAGCTACCTATTAGGCCAAAAGGCCCAGGCCTGCACATAATTTTCACATGCATGGTTGAAATGAAATAATAGTGTATAAATTTGTTGAATTTTGAAGAGTTATTTTGCTTAAATTTATATCTAAATATACACCAAAATGCACCAGAGACATCCTACGTTTTCAAAAATGTTTGGGGAAGCATGCCCAGGCTCCACTAGAAATAGTCGGACCTGCACATCAAAAAAGGTCTAGCTACACCCCTGGTCTGCCTCCACCACAAAAAAAACAACCATCATATATAACCTTACGTGTTGAAAATGTGTTGACTAGGGCCTACTCCTCTGAATGGATGGGTTTTCATTAAACTTTACAGGAATGTTGTCCATAAGGTCTGTTGATCCTAACAAAAAATCAGGTTGATGTGAAATTTAAAATGGCCACAAAAGCTAAAAATAGATTTTTAAAAAACAATTTGCAGCGGCTACTTTTCCAAAACTGTAAGTGATACTGATATTGGACCTTTACTAAAATTATCAGCATGACATGATGTTGGTCCTCGACGAAACGCATTTTGATTCAACATCAAACATGGCCACCAGCTGTCTTGGTTTACATAGAATTAAAAAAATGTTGTGGCGACTGAAACTACTTGATGTTTTTTTATGAAACTTTACAGGAATGTTGCCTAAACGGTCTTGTTAATCGTAGCAAAAAATCAGAGTGATGTGAAATCTAAGATGGCCACCAAAGGTAAAAATAGATTTAAAAAAAAAAGAGTTTGTAGCGACTATTCTTCCGAAACTGTAAGTGATAATGATAAGGGACCTTGACTAAAATAATCAGCATGACATAATGTTGGTTCTTGAAGTATTAATATAGGGATTACAACAATGAAACTAAAAACATCTTCAGCATGGTCCATTGAATAAACCTGATAAGGTCCATAACTCTTTGGTTCATATTTTTTGGATTATTCCCCTTTGTAAAAAGTATTAACCTGAAACTTAACCTTGCCTTTTACAAGTGATTATGGATAATAATTTCGAAGTACTCTATGTATATGTTATCATTGCTTAGAACAATCCTGTTATACATTAAACAAAATAATAGTATACTACATGTTTTATATGTTAAGCCATCATGGAAGGACATAGTTAAACATTTAACAATACATAACTTATATATATATATATATATATGTGAATAAGGAAAATAATTTCTATTACCTGTCCTTGAATAAAACAAAATTGTGTCACTAGCCCGAATTTTTATATACTCAATGAAAACCCGTACATTTTCCTTCAGCCCGACTACATAAATCAAAAAAAATATCGCTAGCCCAAATGACACTTTACTAACCTTGGGCTTTGGGCTAGTGGGTTAAGTTGAAGACTTATATGTAATATTTCCTGAAATTTATCTCTGCATATATAAAATACTGTTGTACTTTCTCCTAAAGGTAGTTAGACTGGTGCAGTTTTTTTAAAAAGATGCTCAGAAAAGTGGAAAGACTTGTCAAGTGATGAAAAACAACAGTTTAAAGATGCTGCTGAGGCAAAACGGAGAAATCCATAGCAGTGCATGGACTGGGATGATGTTCTGAAGAGGCAGCTAGATTCACTTATAAACGCTGTAAGTATGTATATACTAATAAGGCTGTCATTGATATGAGTCCATATTTAAATTTATATATCTACATGATACATAGTAGTAGCGCTGAATTTGATATGACTTTTTGTATGAGTATATCGACTATAAAGTATCGTGTGGAGAAGAATTCTGTATAAATTATTTATATGATGGGTATTACACCTTTCACAGGTCAAGAGGCATGGTATACTGATTGGTTTGTTTTAATGTTTTATGCAGATGTGCAGCAGTATTATGTCTGCAATCAGGATGAAGTAATTTAAATAAGTAGATATTATTACACAAGCATTTCCCTATCATAACTTTCTGATAATGTTAAAGGGACACACAGCAATGTTTATTTTTTAAAAACTCAAGGTGTCCCGCTATATTTTCTGCATAACTTGCATTTGTTCAATCATTAATATTAATTATAAGAATAGTAGTAAGCAATTTGTTTTTGCATATTACTATTTTTTAATATTAAAACTTGTAGTATTTTAAGACTAAATAGTGAGTTCGTCAAGTTTTATTTATTTAAATGTAACCAGGGTAAAAGTAAAAATGATACTTGGTTAATAAATCGAGACACCCATATCAAACACTTCAAGATTGCTGTGTGTTCCTTTAACATTTTCGGGCATGATCAGAAAAACAAAAACAGGCACATCTTTAGTAAATATATAATAATACTCGATAACTTATACTAATACTAGTAAGCTTGCTAATATCCCATGCATTTGGCTTTGCTTCTGTAATTTGTCTACATCCGATTTCCTCTCCATAATGGACAGCAGCAACATAATGAAAACTTGAAGCGCGTATTGATAATAAGTTGAAGCTACCTGTACATGTATGTGTGTACATGTAGATTGTTTTGTCTTTTACTCAACTTATTTACATCAAAACTGGAAAGTTTTAATTGCAACATGTTTTTAATTTAGTGCAGAGTTGAAAATGTTTCAAATTTGTTTTTGCTTAGAACGTTATCATCAACTGAAACTGATAGTAGTCCGCCAGTCATCCAAGATGGCCACCATGGCTAAAATTAGGTAAAATTTAAGGACATTTCAAACGACATCTCTTCCGAAACCACTTAGTCCATTCTTGTGAAATATCATAAACATGTTCCTTGGGTTGGCCTCTATCAAGTTTGTGTATTTTCGTTATCGTCGAATAATCAAAATGGCCGCCACAGCGACCCAAAGTTCACATAGTTATTAAGGAAAACATTAAAAATGACATCTTCTCTGAAACCGCTTGAAGGATTTTGATGAAACTTAAATCACAATGATCCTTGTGTTTTTTGCGGCTGCCAGTCATCCAAGATGGCCGCCATGGCTAAAACTAGGTCAAATTTAACGAAATTTTAAACGACATCTTCAAAACCACTTATTCCATTCTTGTGAAATATCATATTCCTTGGGTTGGCCTCTGTCAAGTTTGTGTTTTTCTTTATTGTCGAATAATCAAAATGGCCACCATGGCGACCCAAAGTTTACATAGGAAACTATATAGGAAAAGGGAAATTTCAAACGACATCTCCGAAACCACTTATTCCATTCTTGTGAAATATCATCAACATGTTCCTTGGGTTAGCCTCTATCAAGTTTGTGTTTTTCGTTATCTTTGAATAATCAAAATGGCTGCCACGGCGATCCAAAGTTTACATAGAGTTATATAGGAAAAAGGCTAAAAATAACATCTTTTCTGAAACCGCTTGAAGGATTTTGATGAAACTTCATTAAATGAACTTTAGGATAGTACCACTGCCGCTAGTCATCCAAGATGGCTTCATGACACTCTCATATGCCAGTTGATGTAATACAGAAACTAATTCTTTTTTCATAGGCCTACACTTGTTAAACTTAATGGAAGATGGATTTGTTTTCTCAATTGTTAGAATCGGGAGGGTTTCCTGAATAAACACTGTACTGTCATCATGTATAATTATAATGTTTTGTTATATAGCAAACCAAGCCATGGATAGCACACTGGAAACCAAGATAGAAAAGATTGGACACAAGGAAAAAAGTACGGTACGTTCTGGATCTTGCCTATAGCAAAATATATCTTAATATTCACATGTGAGACTTATATCAATAGCTTATATATACATGTATTATGGTCTGGATCAGACCTTAGATCAGAAAACTTAAAGCAACTTAACAGTCACAACAATTGAGGAGAGAAAATGGAATTCTAAACCATTCTCAGGATTAACAGTAACAAAAGTTGAAAAGTAGTTGCGGCTCTGCGATATCATCACAAATTATGATATATAAAAGTCAATAAATATGCACTCCATATAGTCGCACGTGTAAATTAACATTGCCTGGTGTAATACTGTATCGTATCAATATGAAACTAATACTTCGCCTCAAATCAACCATATCTCGACTTGTTATTTAGCGCTTGATGAGTTTGTGTGCGCGCTCTTGTTATTACGTAATGCCTATTAAGTGTTAAAAATGCTACAAAATACCAATAAATAGCAGTGGTCTAGAGGTTCAGCGTACATCTTTCAAATCTTACAAGTGCAAGGCTGTGGTTCAAATCCCGTTCCGGGAAACTATTTTTTTATCACATATATTCTGAAGCCGTATATTTATCGCTGTTACCTGTACGGAGGCTGAATAAAAAAATGTTCGTCGATTTGAAACTACTTCACACGTGACTCGTTCATATTCATGAATTATTACCAGTTAAAATAGGGACTGTACAGCTTTAAGGAGAAATATTTTTAAAATTGTCACTTCTATGAAAACAGCATTGAATTATTGACGACGAATAATTGTATTAAGTTTCGTGACCACAAGTCAGTATACTGCCATTCAGTTCGCAATATTATTATAAAGGAACGTTCTTTGACATATTAAGGGCAAGAACTCCTGTAATTATTAGCATATTTACTTACCCTTGTTTCAATTGATTGCATGGTAATGATCCTGCAGTTTGGTCAGGTTAGTTCCAAGAATTAGACCACACACACACACACACGCACGCACGCACGCACACACTGACGCTCAAACCCTAACATATATACCTGACTAGACACAATAAAGTCCACATCATTACTTGCTAGTGACCTTGCACACCAAGTTTTATTACGATGGGAACGTCACATTGGAAAATAATAGTATTTTACGTAGCGGGTGTAGACGTTATAACCGCTTACCTGTACCGAAACATGTAACCCAAAGTCCAAGTGAGACATGGTGACCATTTTTGGTATTGATGTTTAGTTTCCATCGATATCTTTGGATGCACAAAGTTTGGTCAGTGTCTTAGAAAGAAAAACAAGAAGAATGTCCATTAATTAGGTCAAGGTCGGTCATATTGTTTTGTATACATCAATGTTTCTGTGTAAAGTTTGGATACCTTATGTGTAATTATAAATAGTGCCGAGATATTGTTCACTTAAATGTCAGTCATACGACTGAGATTCTCGTCAATGAAATGCAAACGTGGTCCTAGTTTGGTTGCTGAAGTACTCACACGGTGTCGTTGATTTATGTCGTCCGTTCTACAAACACAGATAAGCTAACAAGAGGAAAAAGGGCCTCAAAACGCTCACCTGACGAGGTCATTGAAAGAATGATACAAATGAATTTTCTCAAAAATCTTTTAAAACAAAATGTGACAACTGACAATGAGTGATCCCAATAGCTCACTTTATGCCTTTGACTGCGGCTAATGATAGGACGCTAGCATCTAGGTTTCATCAAGCTATATGGATCTTCTGCCGATTAAAAGCAGTACATAATGAACAACAATTTTCAGTCTTCCAATGTAAATTTATTGAGTTTGAAATTCTTAAATATTACTATATATATATATTCATTCATAAAAATATTCATACATAATCAACACAATATACACTTTGCAATTAACACTGATGTTTAAAATTAACATTTGTGCAATGCCACAGGATACATTCCTTGATTTATTTGTTTAAATGGAGTTTTACACCATTTTAAGCACATTTTAGGCCATACATCATGACTGTTGATTTTTTGTGGTAGATGCAGACCACCCCATTTTTCCTGTCAAAGTAGAACCACTACTGTATACATCCCGCCATCTGTAAGAATGACAAATTGCTTGAATGCATGACATATTGCATTGCACATTGAACTTACACTCAAAGATGCAACTTTTAATACATTTCTAATGATGAATTTCAATACCCGAGTGAAAAAGAAAATTGAAAACAAGGGTCAAGTTGGCCACGATCCACCACCAAAAGAAGTAAAACCGAAATGATTTGTAAAGACAGGCAGTGAGATCACTATGTGCCTCCGTTTGGGGGCATAAAATGTGAAGACTTTGTTTGGAAACACCATACATTGTCATACGGAAATGTGTGTGGGGCCATTTTACCTTTAACACACTTGTTAAATAGCCGTTTAATAGCCAAAACTTCTTTTGAAATGAACTGGAGGCAATCGGGAGGTTTTATGGGAGTCAGTCCAAATCTGAATAAAAACAACATATTGAGTTTCAGTATGTATTTAACATACAGATGCAATAACGCAGGTCCATGATCCTACGATTTATTTAATGACATTGTTTGGTCTGATAGACTAGACTCTGCTAGTTTTTGTTGTATAATTATTAAGTTTAATGCATATGATGCTTAAATGTCCTGATAAATTCTGCTCTTATGATCAAGTAGACTTTATTTGAATTACATGTAGAAGTGTTAGGTTAAATGAATATTTACGATTTTAGGGAGTCGTTGTTTTCCAGACCAAAAAGTATTTGTAAAAAGATTAAAACCGTAAGTAACATGAAGCTTTATTGAATGCATATGCTAATTCCATATTGAACTGAAGCACATTAAGGTGATATAATCACTCTCCCAGATTGCTTCAAGTCACTTTGAGTATTTCGGGATTTCAAGTTATTAAGTTCAAAATGTTTGCCATTAAAAATACACAAATAAATTAATTCAAAATTAAACTTCAGAGCTATTCCATTAAAATATACATGGGACCCATGAGAATAAACAAAACATATCTGTGAAAAGCCCTGCAGCTACGCCATGCCATTGCACTTCGATAGAAAATGTTGCCTAATCCATTGTATATTTAAACCCTCTACCACCCTGTCATCCTCTTCATCCAAGGAATTATTTGTCTCGTATGTCTTTAACATGGCAAGTACTTCTTCTTCAACACTATGCCACAAAAGAGTTGAAGATGTAAACAGATGAACACCAACAAGAGAAGCAAAAGTGTCAGGTAGTTCACGTATAATTGGTTCGAGGAAAGGTTTAATTCCCAGCATTTGTTTTTCTTTGGCGCAAAAGCATAGCCTTAAGTGCAAGACCTTCTGTAATGCACTCAAGTTCTATTACTTAGTGTTGACGTTTGTGCCAATTCAAAAAAGCAAGCTTTTCTTGTTTAACAAGATCTTGCTCTTCTAAGGATCGCTCAACTACTGCATTTAAGTTTATTAGCTTGTGATTCATTGAGAATGACGCTCCAGTGCTGGTCGTTTCGGGTAATAATTGCCATAGAAGACTCTGGATTTTTAACAGTTTCAAATGAGATTGATTCTGTGAGAAGAATAGAAGGTCCATCAATAGTGTTGTATTCCAGGATGAGCTTCTCCATCGATGTTGTTGTTTTCTTCAGCTGCCTTCACAGCCGTATAGCCACCGCCTGGCCCCCCTGGAAATAAACAATTTGGGACAAGTATAGATAGAGGAAGAAACAGCCAATAGCAGTAAAATAAATTAACAATTACAGAAAAGAAAATGGGCCAATTTTTAAAATAATTATTTGTTGTTATCGATTATAACTTGTAACTGAAATATAGCTCAAATTTAAGGACGACTCCATGTAAAGTTATTCTGACCATGGACACAATGTTAAAAGGACACCCTCACCAAAGGAGTATGTACACCAAACTTCTTTGAGACTATCAAAAACGTTTTATTTCGATCCACCTCTTCCTTTTTCTTTCTGACAGAAGTATTACAATTACTTATATATTCGGACAGGTATTCCTCCATATTTGTTTAAAACATTCGGGTATTTTTAAGAAATATTACAATGCATTATATATTTGTTCACACAATAGCAGTGTGTCTCCATCATTTATATACTTATTAAACATTTTTACCAAAAAGGGGCTGGAGGCAATGTGAAACAATTATGAGTAAAAGTAACATCTTTAAATGCATCAATGCTCTAAATGGGACTTCATGTTCTGTCCAATATAATTACCGTTTATGAAATAGTTTGGGTCTGGAAAACATATAATACAAGATTGGTGCTCTCTACAGCTCATGTGTCGCCTGGTAGGGCCTTGTCCCAAAATTAATAACCTTGACCTTGAAGCTCTAGTGATTGATTTTGATTTCAGGAAGTAGTCGCTACAGACTTGTTTTTTGAAAATCTATTTTTAACCGTTGCGGCCATCTTGAATTTCCGGCCGACCTGAAATTTTGCTAGGATCAATAAGACATTAAGAGCAACATTCCTGTGAAGTTTCATGAAAATCCGTCAAGAAGTCGCTACAAGTTTTCATTATATAACTCTATGTAAACAAAGATGGCCGCTGGCAGCCATGTTTAACGTCAAATCAAAACCATTTTCGACAAGGACCAACATCATGTCATACTGATCATTTTAGAAAAAGTCCCATATCAATATCTCTTACAGTTTTGAAGAAGTAGTCGCTACAAACTTATTTATTTTAAATCTATTTTTAACTATGGCGGCCATCTTGAATTTCCGGCCGACCTGAAATTTTTCTAGGATCACCTAGACATCAAGAGCCACATTCCTGTGAAGTTTCATGAACATCCGTCAAGCAGTTTCAGAGGAGTAGTCGCTACAAGTTTTTACTATATAACTCTATGTAACCAAAGATGGCCACTGGCAGCCATGTTTAACGTCGAATCAAAATAATTTTCCACAAGGATCAACATCATGTCATGCTGATCATTTTAGAAAAAGTCCCATATCAATATCACTTATAGTTTTCAAGAAGTAGTCGCTACAAACTTATTTTTTAAAAATCTATTTTTAGCTGTGACGGCCATCTTGAATTTCTGGTAGATCTGAAATTTTGCTAGGATCAATTAGACATCAAGAGCAACATTCCTGTAAAGTTTCATGACAATCCGCCAAGTAGTTTCAGAGGAGTAGTCGCTTCAAGTTTTTACTATATAACTCTATGTAAACAAAGATGGCCGCTGGCATCCATGTTTAACGTTGAATCAAAACGATTTTTGACAAGGATCAACATCATGTCATGCTGATCATTTTAGAAAAAGTCCCATATCAATATCACTTATAGTTTTCCAGAAGTCGCGCTACAAACTTTTATTTTAAAACTCTATTTTTAGCTTTGGCGGCCATCTTGGATTTCAGATCAACATGAATTTTTGCTAGGATCAATTAGACTTTATGGGCAACATTTCTGTAAAGTTTCATGAATATCCATCCAGTAGTTTCAGAGGAGTTGTCGCTACAAATAAAAGTTTACGGACAGACGGACGGACGACGCACCACGGCATAAGCTCTGCTGATCAGTCGAGCTAAAAACTACTACCCTTGAAGAGTTGAAAGGGTTTCATGAAGTTATTTTCCATTTCAAGGGCCTTTTGAGGTTTACGCACAAGAGATTTTGCTGGTAATAAAACAAAACATTATGGCATGTGTAAGATGATAGCTAGAGACATTGACCAGGGAAAATAGTTACACAAACAGATATTATATGTACTATGTTATTATGTACACCTGTTACAAAACAACAACAGTGGATTTTATTTACAATGATCTAACCAACACAAGGAATGGCTCAGAGTGTTTTCACTCATTCATTGACAACCATTCGTGAAATCTGCTCTGATGAATTTATGAAACCAATTGTAACACACTTACTGAGACAATACTGTTGTTCTGAAAAATACACTACACTATGACAGCGCTTAAAGATTTGATCGTACCTTTACATTTGTTACAGTTAAAAAAAAATCTAGTAAAGATTTATTACATAATGTCGTTACCACTCATTTGACCGGACATCTGACAACATACAAAGACAGCAAGAATGTTTTTACACACCACATCTATCTTGTATCTTTTGTCCATAGTGTACAAGAGCCATTGTTAGCAGGTCAATTCTGTTTGCTGTCGTCATTTCTTTTGTTATGCGTGAACATTTTCCTAAGTATGACCATAATCGTTCCACACTTTCTCCATCTGTCAAACCAACACCACTTGGACTGTACAGCACCTATTATATTCAACATGGGTACATATCAAATAAAGCAAGTTTGGAATGAACGATAATCTTTGAAAGTTTGATACGTCATGATTGCAAGCAATATCATAAAATAACTAAGCTTTTAAATTCTTTAGCCCCAACTCTAAATTGTCTATTGTCTATCACCCATAAATATGTAAAAAAACAAAAAACATTTGTTTTACAGAGGAACATCCATATTTTTTTCAAGAAACCGTGATGTGAATTTAGTTAAATAAGCAATAATAAAACAAAACGCTTAACACTAACACTTACCTGGCATGCAATTTTGTGACCATAACAATGGAAAATTGGTACATTGTATTGTGAATTTAACTCTGTCCAATATCTCTTGACGGTTTTGTTTCTGGAATGAAAAATACAAAAACAGCTATAAATCACAATCAAACAACAATAATGTCAACTGTGTTAGAACAATAATTTTAAGAACAAACCTGATAATGTGAATAATAAAGGATTTTAAGAGTTTATTTAAATTACAGGTAAATTTAAATGGAATATGCCATATTTAACCTCGACTTTTGATATACATACCTAATTTTAAAAGGGCATTTGGACAATAATGGATCTACCAGTTTGCAAAAGGAAATGACGTCCATATAAAAAAATAATAATGCTGTTTTACAAAAAAATACAACTGAAACACTTGCAGAACATATCTAAATATCAGCAATATGTTTTCCTGACTGATAGTATTTAAAGGGACACCTGGAAATCTTGACGTTTTTACTGAACATTAAAAGTAGCATTTCAATTTATTTATACAGTATAATTACGACTTTAAAAGTGCTTGCATATAATTAAACAACATTTTGAGTTTTCAGTGTTCTTTGTTATTCTACCATAGGTTTACATATATTTTGGTGCAATACAATACAGCCCTGCATTTATGATAAATTTAGATATATTTACATTAATAAACATATATTAAACAATATATGCGCATGTGACATGGCCATGTGTAAATGTTTTTTCAAATTTGTATGACATCACTGCGCAAGACGCCTATGTTTTGCCATTCAAGCAATGCATAGTATCTAACTAACGAATGTATTTCTTATCAAAATGTTTTTTTAAAATTAAAATGTTAGTGTGAAATGGACAGCAAATGATCATTCTTCACCTTAGGTAAGTTGTACATTTATACAATTTAGTGTATCAGTTTAAATTGACTTTATGTCTAGCGCAGAGAAACTCTTAAGAAATGCTAAGTTCACACATAAAAAAGTGAAATGCATATGCAAGTCGAATGACGGTGCATATCAAAAACTGTCTCACCGTTCGTAGACGGGTATTTTATGCACTAGAGACGAATAAGTGTCAGATATGGCTGGTCTTCGAAATTTTTGAAGCTTTTATTGTTGGAACATTCTAAACGATTTTGGTAATTTTTTTGGGTAAAAATCAGATGAAAAATGTACTAGTCACAGATTAACAAAGCAAAGTATATAATTCTTCAACAAATCACTTGGGCCAAAAATCTCTCTGTTTTATTTTCCAATAAATGTAGTTTTCGAACTAGTCTAAGTTTTATCAACATTAAGACTTGACAAATGTGGTAAAGATCAGATGGAAAATGATGGTGCTAGAGTGGTGAGAACCCTAAATGTAACATTTTCCACCAAATCAAGGGCAGTACCTCTGATGTGTACATGATATTGGCGGTTTTCAAACTCGTTCACGCTTTCAACAACTCTGGTTCAGTCTTGGTAAAGACAGGATGCCAAATGAATTGAATTGGATTTTATAGTCGCACCAACAGCTAAGGTCATATGGCGACTTTCCAGCTTCTACTGGTGGAGGAAGACCCCAGGTGCCCCTCCGATCAATTTTCATGCACGGGCGGGCACCTGGGTAGAACCACCGACGTTCCGCAAGCCAGCTGGATAGTGGTTGCCAAATGAAAGTCTAGAGTGTTGACATCAAAAGGTCAATGGACGATGGACAGATTGCATAAGCCCACAAGCCAATAGAGCTAAAAATTACACGTCATTTAAAAATGTTTACCTTTCTCATCCACTACAACTATTTCTTTACAGTACGTAGTGCTGCAACAATGATTTGTCCGCCGCATGGGAGACTCTTTACAATATCCTATGTAGGTTCCACCCTGAAAATAAATTTATAAAAAAATAGAATAACAGTTTTTATTATTATTTTTTTGATTGATTTTTTTGAAGCTCAATTCTGGCATCTGTTCAAATTAAGGCAATACTTCTTTAGCCTTCTCTAAAGAAACTAACATGCCAAATAACATCAAAATAATATTACAAAACTGTTGATCAAAACTCTATCCACATTGTTTGGTCATATAATAAAGTGTGCTAAGTGAAAATAAAGGTTTCTTCACGGTTTCTTAAAACACCCGAGATCGAATATGTGTAAAACAAACCGAGTTGGTTACTTTAAATTCGGCTCTCCAGTTTTGGGGTTTGGGCTGGCTGGTTAAAACTGTTTATATGGTGTCTAAGGTACGGATTCTCAAAATGTTTAAGTTATATATATATCTCGTCATCCGTAAGTTCAGAAACGACTTACGTATGTTGGAAAATGCGGCTGTTGCTGGCGGGATAGCTACTTTAAGCCTAAGTAAACAGCTATACAAAAAAAAAGAAGAGGATTTGAATAAATCCGGAGAGGACCACGCGATGATGCATTCTGTGAAGTTTCATCGAATTCTAACTGGCAGTTCACAAGGTCGTTTAAAGAATTTTCTATTTTAGCAACAGCGGCCCTATCTGTTGAAAGATCAGGACTATTTACACAAATTTGAAAGGGGACCAGGTATTTGCTCATGTCAGGAAAGGGCATTATTAATGCTTTCTATTTTTAGTGACGTCAATTCCTGGGACAGATACGGTATCAAACAATGATTTCTTAAATCTTTCCCTATTATTGGGTATCAATAGCATAGCCCTGGACTACTTTGGCATTGTAAAAAAAATGTATACAGGACTGGCCATGCATTAACCCTATACTCAGTCAGAGCTCTAACCTTAAACAGTTACAAGTTTTATAACTGCTGGAAGTTATTAAAAAGCCAAATTATTATCTCCCTTTGGTTTAGAGTAGCAGATACTTTTCCCTAATAACCATTTGTAACTTAAATCAGTTACCAAGATCATTTGCTAATAAATCGAAATAATTGCCAAATGTGCAGTGTTTATTTATGTCTGAATACTTATTATTAAGGATAAATACATCTTCATCAAGATCCAATAAGCTGTTTGTCACTAATTGTCATGTTGGTGCCTACAAAATGATTTTTAATGAATTTTATTGCATAACAGTAGGTAACTTGAGAGGCTTTGCGCATTGGATTTTCATCGATGCTCATAGAATTTTATTGCATGGTTGTAAAGTTTAACAAGAGGCCCAAGAGGGCCTGTGGACGCTCTACTGGCTAATATGGCTCTCATAACATCAATGAAGCGAGTGACTATCATCTTAAAGAAGCAAAATATAGCATTTTTAACTAAATCAAGAGCTATAACTCTGCCATTACTGGTCCGATCTGGCTGGTTTTCGAACTTGGCCAGTAGAGACAATAAAAAAAAATAAAAAAATAAAAAATTAAAAAAAAAAAAAATATCAAAAAAAATAAATCAATCAAAAAAAAAAATAAAAAAAAATAAAAAAAAATTTAAGAAAAAATAAAATAATAATATAAAAAAGAAAGTCGTAAAATGTGTTAAAGTTTGGCAAATATCAGATGCAAAATGAAGGCCCTATCGTATGACGAGGCAAATTATAGCATTTTTTAACAAAATCAAGGGACATAACTTCGCTGTTACTGGTCCGATCTGGCTAGTTTTCGAACCTGACCGAGCTTTCATTGACATTAACAATCTGATAAAGCTTGGTAAAGATCTGATGAAAAATGAAGGCCCTATCGTCTTAACGAGGCAAAATATAGCATTTTTAGCTAAATAAAGGGCCATAACTCCGCTGTTACTAGTCTGATATGGCTGGTTTTCCAACTTGTCCGAGCTTTCATTGATATTAACAATTTGATAGTGTTTGGTAAAGATCAGATGAACAATGAAGCCCCTATCGTCTTAACGAGGCAACATATATCATTTTTACCTAATCAAGGGCCATAACTCCGCTGTTACTGGTCCGATAAAACTGGTTTTCAAACTTGTTCGAGCTTTCATCGACATTAACAATCTGATAAAGTTTGGTAAAGATCGGATGAACAATAAAGCCCCTATCGTATTAACGAGGCAAAATATAGCATTTTTAACTAAATCAAGGGCCATAACTCCGCTGTTACTACTCCGATATGGCTGGTTTTCGAACTTCTCCGAGCTTTCATTGATATTAACAATGTGGTAAAGCTTGGTAAAGATAGAATGAAAAACAAAGGCCCTATCGTCTTAACGAGGCAAAATATAGCAATATAGCGTTTTTAACTAAGTCAAGGACCATAACTCCGCTCTTACTGGTCCGATTTGGCTGGTTTTCAATCTTGTCCGAGCTTTCACTGATATTAACAATGTGGTAAAGTTTGGTAAAGATAGGATGAAAAACAAAGGCCCTATCGTCTTAACGAGGCAAAATATAGCAATATAGCATTTTTAACTAAATCAAGGGCCATAATTCCGTTGTTACTTGTCCGATCTGGCTGGTTTTCGAACTCATCCGAGCTTTAATTGATATTAACTACCTGTTAAAGTTTGGTAAAGATCGAATGAAAAATGAAGGCCCTATCGTCTTAACGAGACAAAAGTTAACGACGGACGGACGGACAACTCGGCATCCCATAATCACCCTACCTGGAGAAAATTATATATATACAGGGAAAATTACTGTACAGAATATAGAATGCATCTAAACTTGAATGATTTTGTGGTAGTAACTGCTTCTGGTTACTATCCCATTTTTCGTTGTTTTTTTAATAACAGTCACAGGTTATGAAAAACGTAACTGTTTAAGGTTAGAGCTTTGACTGATACTTGTACCGAATTCACCTCGGGGCCCATGCTAGTCTCAAATTGTACGTAATCTGAATATTAAGGAGATTCAGTGGCTGAGTGGTCATCATACTTGGCTCTTGTCCCAGGTTCGGTCCAGATTCCACAATATGCTATATTTCGGAGATGTAAAGCCATCGGACCGTCCCATGTGAAGGGAGGGAGCGAATTAATACCATGTTTACATTATAATAACTCGATGAAGATCAGTTTTCATATAGATTCATGTTATTATTAATTGATAGTAAACAAACATGAACTGACGAAGGCCGAAAGCGTCTGTAAATGTGTAAAATTTAATCAGAGCTGTATATAATTTAGAATGCTATGATTCAAAGACAACTAGGACTAGTGAAAAAAAATCCACTTGCCTTGATAAACTTTGTACTCGCCCTTAATTTTGAACAGGAATAGCCATCATATTTATGCTTACCGCTAGTGCTAGACAAGGTAAATCAGTGTCAATCAAGAACACTTTATTTAGATAAACAAACCACATGTAACATCATCAAAGTATCAAATAAATGACTAGATCCCATCTAAGGTATGACTAGCTTGTCCACTTAATAATTATGAAAGGCAAGGCCAAGCAAAATAATATGTGTGGTTCAGGTTAACTGGCATTTATTTTTTTCCCTCAATAACGAATTCAATTCCGATAATGAATTTAATATGTTAAATTACTATACCGAGTTGTGTTTTTTTAGTTTTTTTAATTTTTTGCATAAAAGGTTTTAGGGTCGGGCCCTTAAAAAAGGGTCGGTCGGGTTTCCTGAACCACACATATTTTTTTACGTGACTTACAATAAGATATGACATCATTTTAACATTTCAAAAGCAACTGTTTATGTAAGTCACTGTGATAATACAACTGTGTAACCTCCAGTCTTTTCTCCTGCAAAACACGCTAGCATTTTGTACTATCATACTGCTTTTATTGCAGTTTAAATGTATGCAATTGTCTATTCACTTTCTCTATTTGTATTTTTTCGTCATCTCCATCAACTCTCCTGCAAAAACATTCTATAGACATATCTATTTTCTTCGATATTTTTACGGGAAAATGTTGTAATATCAAGTATAATGGTCCGGTTACAGTGTTTTATTGATAAAAACTACAAGTTTAGCATTGGATAATTTGTTATTTCATGTTCAGGTGTATTTGAGTGTAATTTATTGGCTATTTATTTAGTTTAAGCAAATGCTTTGTGGAATTTCTTTGCCAGAATTAAAGGAAACAATAAAGACTTGATTTATTTTGCTACTCAACTGAATGTCAAAAGTCACTCGACCAGAAGCAGTCTGTGAAATTAACTTTTGGACTTGGGTTGCCCGAAGGCCCTTTGGGCAACCATTTCATCAACATTTGGTTGCCCGAAAGGAAAAGTGGTTGCCCAAAATGTTTCTTTTAAAAACTGAAGGCTTTATTACTCTAATGATATATGTAAACAAAGCAAAACATGATGTCTTCACAATATGTATTCATTATTCATTCTTTTGTACACAAAGAAAGAAGATTTTCTCTGAAAAGTTTGTGGTACTTGGCTACATGTGCCGTTCTAAATTTAATAGCAAGTCGGGAATAATCTGCCTGTTTCAGCTTGTACAGGGCAGCAGCAGCAGGGCTTTCAGAAACATTGGGCACACTTTTCTGTAAAGCTAATTTTACATGTTTTTTTTACTGTTCATGTTTTTTTTTATAGTGTCAATCCAAATGCTAGAACACCCCTTTACAGGGGAACCATCAGTGTCTTATCCGGATTCTGTGCACCAAGTGCACTGCATTTTACCATTCAAGCCACTCGACAACCAACTTTCCAAGAAGAAACAATTTTGTCTCTTGTGGCTTTGCAACGCTTACTTGTCTCTTGTTTGGATTATTTTCATTAGTTTATTCACTGGTTTACCAGCACTGCTTAACCAGGAATGGCATCCGTCACATAACGCAACATTGACATTTTGTGACAACCGGAAACACGTTTTTAACCGACGCATGCGCTAAATTGGCATATTGATGTTTATTTTATTCTTGTAACTTTCCGTTGTTCTATCGATCGGAACTATTCGCAAATTTTCGTACTCGGTAAATGTGGATTCCCAAGTGACGGAATCGGACGAGGCAGTTCGATTGGTTGCTCTATACAAAATAAAGAATTCGGCAAAATCCGAAAAGAAGAGGTCATGACGTGTTGTGACCTTCCATAGAGGGATACAATTAATTTATCAATTCCTCATAGTGTCACCTCAATGTAATCGTGTTTCGACTTTCATACTTGTTTTGACTGACAAATAGCTTTGCGCTTTCAGAAATGTTGGTTGTCCGATCGGACAACCAAGGTGGTAACACGTGGTTGTCTTGTTCGTAAATAAGTTGTCCCGGACAACCGCTAATTTCGCAGACTGCAGAAGGAAATATCCACTCGACCGGCCTGACAAGTCACTCGTCATGACGAGCGGAATTTTTCATGCGTCTCAGAGTAAACAATTCTTTAAATGCATTATGGGTTAAACATATATGTACATAGTTTGTGTTTATACATGTATAAGAATAAAATGCATTATTTACAAAAAAAGAAGAAGAAAAAAGCAAGTGTCCTTGTTTACACCATAGATCTATAAAATTAAGAAATATTTAAACGTAAATTCTGACAGCCTGCCGATTTAGTAACTTGTTCTCATATATATCACGAGGACATGTATATATACGATTTACAATTTTTGCCTACACTTTTAATAGGGGATGTAGCTGCGAGAATCGGAGCTATTATGGTACATACAGCTCACTCGAAGCCCACACTTTACTCTTTCACGCCGAGTGAGGAATTTACAAATCGCGTTTCGATGATAAAACTACTCGGAGTGGGAATCAGCTACGCGAAAAGTTCTTGGGGTAATTACGCCACAATACTTAGCGTAGACAATTGAATTGAATTGAATTGGATTTTATAGTCGCACCAACAGCTAAGGTCATATGGCGACTTTCCAGCTTCAACTGGTGGAGGAAGACCCCAGGTGCCCCTCCGGGCAATTTTCGTGCACGGGCGGGCACCTGGGTAGACCCACCGACGTTCCGCAAGCCAGCTGGATAGCTTCCTCACATAAAGATTCCTAGGCCCCTGAGGGATCGAACCTACAGCGGTGAGGGGCAAGTGATTGCAAGTCAGAGACTCTAACCACTCGGCCACGGACGCCCCTTAGCGTAGACAAACTCGGAGTTCGCGGAGTCGAAACTGCACAGGTAAAAGGTTCAACTTTTTCTAATTGCAGTCATTTTAATGCATAATTACTCAATAACTTTAGAAAAATCAAAGCAGAATTGAACTGAATTGGGGTTTTACGGCGCACCAACACAAGAAAGGTTATATGGTGCCAAACAGGGATGAACATGCCAGGCGCATCCTCCATTTACATCTAGATAAAATATGGAGAATGGGCCTAGAACCGTGTAACCTGCAGAAATCGAAGCAAAAGACAATTTTACTTTTGTTTTGGAGAAGCGGATGTGGTAAAATTTGAATGCCCGGATTATGTATACTGGGTCACGACTTATATCGCTGTTCCTATTACCGGCTTCGCGGTGAATGAACATGAATTCAATCAATAATTATTATACTGGAAATCATAATTATATTTTTAAATAATCGTTATTTGTAACAAGTTTTACTATGCTGCTGTTTATTATTAATACATCGATCGGTTCTGTAGTCAGAAAAAAACCCGAGTCATAAACCCGTTGTTAGTGCCGCCTTGTTAAAAGGTACATACATGGCCAAGGATTATGGGTATTTATGACGGTAGAACAAGAAATAACTTTTGAACAACAGAAACGAACAAAATTTGTGATTAAATGCATTAAAAACGAAATTTATTCGTTGTATTTATCAGTCGTGTCAACTTTGCACAGAAAAGATGCACTCGGCGTCTCATTGTTTGTACTTTTTCTGGCGATTGCCTTTTTCAAGCACGCTGTCAGAAAACTTCCTCCGAAAAGTTGTCGGAAAATTTAGATTTTTTCCCAATAATAAATCACCACAGGTGTGTATTTATGGTTAATTGGATTCTACACGGAGTAACTCGGAGTGTCACCACAACGAGTGACTCGACAATGGAGTACTTTCGCCGCTTGGATTCGCGCGGCACTCGATACGACCAAACTCGGCGAATTGAGTAATGTGTGGGTTTCACGTGAGCTGTACTGTATACTACAGAGCTACGATGCCATCCTTTATAGAATTTTTAGGTATCAGGGTCGACCCCATCAAGAGAGGTTTCTGAAGATATCAAGCAATGTCTGCATAAATGAATGGTGTTTTACGGCCGTTGACACATAAATAGGTCATATTGCACGCAAAAACATGAAGGAATGAAGTAGTAAATAAAAATAATGTAAACGTATAAAGATAAAACTATCTACAAATAAGGGATGACATGGTAGCAATATAAACTATGTATTTTATTATATGTAAATCAACAAACGCCCGCCAACGCGCTTGTAAACAAGTTAATATATATATAGGAAAATATTATATTGATTTATAAAGTCTAATTTCTTTAAGGAAATCTAAAACAAGACTAAAATCTATAGTATCAAATAACTCTTTCAAAGTATTAACTGTATAGTATCTTTGTTGCATAGGATCAAAGTCTACACATTCCAACAAAACAGGGTATACATTCAGGCAACTGCTCACCTTGTAATAAATATGAATGAGTACAGTGTGTATGCCCTATCCTGACCCTGGCTAGGCCAACTTCCTCTCTATGAATGGGTCTACTAGAAGGACGCCATTCTCCGAGTAACGGTTTAATGGAATGGAATGTCTGCATAAACATGAGTACCCGCCGTACATGTATTTAAATAGATTAAAGCTTAAATACCACGTGTGCATGCATTAAAATCACCAAACAGAAGAATACCTCGTCGATCATAGGCATTTTCATAAGACTGTCCATGTTTTTAGCAGACATTTTCTGGAATGTTTACATTTCGACATATCTCGCGCTGACACGTATTCACACGTATTTGGAAACTTAAACCCGCCCACAGCTGACACAAATCGACAATGTTAACAGGAAAGCATCAGGGGTGTGAGTAGGAGGAGTGAAGTTTCCAAATAGGGACCGAGGCGTCAAACGACGAGATTGGTGTGAATGTAAACAATAAAAATGTCCGACCTCCGACCACTAACATTGGTCTTCGAGCACTGACAATATCGGCATGTCCATTGACAATATCGGCATGTCTTTTGCATGCAATAGTGGTATTTAAGTTTTGTTCTATTAAAATACGTTGGTTGTTTATGCAGCAACAACATGCACGAGATGTAACCATTTTATTTATGAAAATCTAATGCTATCCGAATTTACCCTTCTGTCCGGGATTAATACCCAAATTGACTACTGAGTAGGCAATTTTCGTCCGATCTCGGACAGAAGGATAAATTCGGCTGCTCACGTCAAAAAAACCTCAGCTGATCTAAATACTACAGCTCTGAATGTATATGATCATAGCTGAACTGATCGTGTCAAGTATGCCTATAAGTTCAAGAAGACGATGCAATCCCAACTGTCACAGCTAAAATTACACAAATTATGGTAAAAACAATGATTCCATATATGCATACAGACCTTGACCTTGTATTCCCTTATTGACATTGCCAATGTGATTGTTTTCCGACGTGGACGTTTGTGCCAATAGCACTGGCAGGATATAGTATTCTTTAGTCTTTTTCTCCGATCCTTCTCTAATAATGTATGTCCGAGTTGACTTTCTTGGTCGAATTACACGCATTTTTTTTAGTTCAACATGGCGGCTGCTGAGGTTAGTGGCCGACATGCGCAAGCGCGAAATGGAGCCATTTGATTGGCTGTCCGACAGCCTCTCCAAACTGTCCCTTATTACCTTATCCGACTAGATAATAGCGTACCTCAGGGGATAAAGGGCGTCCCTTATTACTGCTGTAAGCAGCCTCATAACCTTCATAACTTCCTACTTCCAGTAGATAATAGTAACCGGAACGGGTGCTACATCTTCTTCAGTTTCAGCTACAACTTCTTTTTGTAAGATTTGTTTTCCAGCAGTTTCTAATGCTTTCTTGCCTGCTGTTTTCACAGACTCACTAAATATCTTTGATCCAACTTTTGAAAAAATGTCAAATATACCAGCTCCAGTTAATCGATCAACTTGAGTATATGTTCCAGTACTAGTGTCATAAACATTTTTTAAACGTACCATATAGCTTATGTTACATTAATTCCTTCAAAACAAATCGAAATGATGGGTGGACACCATTAAGATTAATAATCTTACCAGAGAAATCGGTAATGTAAATATTAATACTGTTAATAATCGTTTTGTTTACCTCACAGAACCCGACTCTCATCGGTTCATCTTTGAAAGGATATGATCTCGTAAGATCAGCTGTGCTAATTTCATAAATGACATCCCCGTATGATCCATCAACAATAGAATTACTTATCAAATCACAGTGGATATACAACGTATCAATATAATTTGTTATGTTTGGTGTCACAGTTCCAAATTTAGTTTCTCTGATAACTGCATCTTTGTCAAACCCAATCAAGGTGTAAAAAGTTGATTCTCTCAAATTTCGCAGCTTTCAATTGCTTTGAAACATCATCAATAGCAGTCTCAAGTTTATCAGTGTAAACCAGTTTGCTCAGGGCAGTCTCCAGCGACTTACCGTCAACCATTTTCTTTTTGATGTCTTTAAATTCTTTGTTGATATCGTCGACGTTAGTGGTTGTCTGCTCATGTAATATTTTAATTTGAGTTATTTCGGCAGTAAAAGCAGTTCTCATTTGTTTTGAAGCATCAGCAATAGCAGTTTTAGGTTCATTATTGTCAACCATTTTTTTTATTGATTTCTCCGATCCTTGTATTAATATTTTGAATATTTGTTCTTATTTGTTCACTTAATTTCTTGAAGTTTTCACTCTCTTCCAATACATCTTTCTCTTCTAGCTCTTTCAAAGCATCACTCAAAAGTTTTATTTCATCTTTCAATCAATATTTCGTATGTGTCGTGCTCGGCCGTTTCCAAAGGTCCATTATCATACTCTTTTCAATCCGTTTTGAATTTCAATCATTTTCTCGCGGTTTGCTTGTAACTTTGTTTGTATCAGACTTAGTTTATCTTCAACACCTGTTGTCAAAGTTTTTATCATGTCTGGAATTTTATCAATATTATAATCACGTATGCTTTTTGTTATTCTTCTTTGAGCATATTGCCTTGTTATCGCATCATCTGGTCCGCCTGGATTGCCTACATTAGTGATTTTATTTTTATTCATGTCAAGATCACTTCTCAAAACGATTTCCTGGTTTCTACCCTTGTGAAGATAATTAACCAAATGTTTTTGTTTTACATACTCAGACAGCACAATACCAAAGTTTGTAATATTAACACTGCCAGTAGTAACTTCCTCGCCAAGATCATTAAAAAGCCCCATTATATATAATATGATTAGATTAAATATCACCAGTGAAGTTTCTTTTGATCAACTTTCTAGGACGGTCAAGATACAGAAAGTCGTACTGCTTGTCAGTCGATTTTCTGTACTGCTCTTTGCTGACATCTTGTTCTTTGGAAAGCATACGAAGCTCACGATTAACCGGAGTTGCAAAGAAGATGTAATGAGAACAGTTCAAACGAATGTCTTTGGGAGTTTTGTAATAAGATTGAGATAAATAAATTACACAACAATTTTTGTGTCTTCCCTGGATGAAATAATTAATAATATCGTTTTGATTGCGTTCACAAAAATAATCGTCAAAAATGAAAATCTTTTGAGTATCAGAATCCAAATCACTCACAGGGATAACTTCATCATTTGAACATTCTAATATATCTTTGACCGAAATTTTATTCTTTTTTGCTATCTTTTCAAGTTTTTGTGACCAAACCTGATACTTAGACTGCTCCAAGTTTTTAGCAAACAAATAAATCTTGTCGTAATAAACTAAAGGTTTCAGCAACATGTGAACTAATGTGTTTGTTTTGCCAGAACCTGAATTACCGCAAATTAACATTCTAAAACAACAGTCTGGCATAAAGTTCCATAGTTGTTTAAAATTACCGTTTTCTGTGTTCATATCATAGTTTGGAATTTGCATTATAATAATGCTTGGATAATACTTGTCTTGACTTATTTTAATTTATCTTATTTTAATCTAACTTATATTATTACATGTCTTTGTTCAAATGGAAAGAATAAGCAGATAAAATGCGAAAAGCGAGTGAGCTTGTTAAAGAATTCGAGAATAAAGTTATCCGAAAAAGACTAGAAAAAGGAGCTAGAAGTATTTATACGCAGAAGTATTTAAACCTGTGACTGGTGAAATAACAGAGCAAACAAGGCGGCTAGCTGAACATTTGATTTCCCTTCCAGACATACGTCAACAGTTGGCTCTTCTTCCCGGAGCAATACGTCCGCAATTACTTGCCCCGCCTGATCGTGGAGCTATAGCACCACCACCGCCACCACCGCCATCACCGCCACCAGCACCACCAGCACCACCACCGCCACCACCGCACGTTAAAAAACCAGCTGTCAAGAAAACCGTAAATCCTAAACGCCAATCGCCGGTAAGTTACCAAGAGGAACTAGAGCAGGCAGTAAATTCTGGACCAAAATTAAGAAGTGCTTCAGACAGAGTGCTGAAGTCGAAAGCTGCCGAACCCGCGGAAGAATTATTTGATAAAATCAACAAAAAAAAGTACATCGTTTAGTCCCGAGGAAGAAAAAATAGTAAAAGAAATAGAAGAAGAAGATGAAGAATGGGGAGATGAGGAACCCAAACCGGGGTATGATATTGACTTGGATGCTGGTATGAATAAAAAAGTACTTGATAAGTATATTTTGCCAATGCCAACTAAAATACCAGGTATTATGGAAGGAAAAGCTGTTTATGATACACATGTCGAAAAGGCTGAGATGACACGAAGGGGAATTCTTACAAGAGAAGAGGTCTAGAGACAAACATAGACAACCTCAACGAACAAAGACTCAAAGAGAGGCTCAATAATGCGACAACTGATGCGACCAAACATGAAATTTCAAGATTAATAGCTTACACCGGGCTTCGCAAAAAAGAATTAGATCAACATGCAAAAGAACATGATGATCTTGTTGGTGAACTGGATGCTCTGGAGGTTACCTGAGCGGATTCGAGCAGCTAGCGAAACTGCACAAAAGACTGGCAAAGGGATGCAACAAAAAAGAAATTCCTACAAAGTCGACAAAGATGGCCACTATGGAGTGTTACAAATTGATTTGCTGAAGCTTGTCGGTCATCACAAACTTATTGCCAAACTAGGAGAAGCAGTTGTGCTAGGCTTAAAAGTAGATGATGATTTTATGGACTTGATAACAAAGCGTTACAATAATAAAAAAAACTTATTCAAAGCTGTCCCAGATTGCTTTTAAGGAACTAACAAAATTATCTGGTTTACCAATTCACAAAGGTTCTTCAAAGTTCAAGAATATTTTAGGAGGTTGTGTTGATGTTGAATATTACAATAGTCCTAATGATTTGGTTAGTGATCTAGAGTTAGTATGCGGAAGTATCGAATCAGGAAATAATAGTCCACGGCTGGTAAAGAAAGGTATTAGCATAATCGATGAATTATTAAAAATAGGCGGAATATCACTCAAAGAACATGACCAACTATTTTCTAAATATTTTGATTAAATTATTGTCTAACTGTAATTATACATGAAAACTAAAGAAGAATTAATTGATCATTTGACACGGCTTGTGGCTGCATACAGACGCAGTTATAAATTGTGCGGTATTATAAACACAACATTACAAATTGTTAGTGGAATAATTGGTTGTACTGCTGTATTGGCATTGGTTCCGGCAATTCCTGTTTTCGTGGCTGCAGTTGGTGCAGTTCCTCCAGTATTTGCTGTTTTTGCAAGCAAAACAAGAATAGCAGAAAAAAAGACTTTGTTAAAAACACATCAAAGGAGTTTCAAACAACTTCTATCATATGTCCAAACATCCACAGAACTAGAAAATGATGAGGAGATAATTAGGATTGTCTTTAATAAAATTTTAGAAATTCAAAAGAATGACAACTTTACAGAACCTCTGGAAATGTATATGAAAAGGTTCAAGTTTAATGGAAATTAAGCTAGTAGTGATGCCCAGCGGGAGCATCTGTTCAAGTTAAACGGTCATGGCATCCAGTCGTAATTCGACTTGTTTCCATATCCTATCGTACTTTTCTCTGGTTGATTTTTTTTTCAAACGGTTTTGTTTCTTTTTCTATTTTTAATATTTTAAATATTTTCTGAAAAATGTATTCAAATTTGATTGATCTTTTTCGGCCTTCTGTTTAATCCAAAATCTTTACAATTTTGTAAAACAAATCTTCAAATCTTTGTCTATGTTTAGAAGACAAATCAAATGCTATCAAGTATTTATCTAAATGGTACTTTCTGTGGTAAATAGTTTTCTTTCGGCTGTAATTGTAACCTGCAATAAGATTGTAGCCATTGTGAGTGCCACAATTAAGGCAAACACGCTCGTTATCGAAAACTTCACAAGTATCGTTACAATTTATACATGCGTAAGTACACTTGTAACACAGCTTGGCTCTGGTACAATATTTACAAAGCTTCTTTTTATTATTTGCGTAAATTAAGATGCAATTTATGCACGTCCCAGGGGGATCAATAATATCCAAAACTCTTTCACAATATGTGCAATTCATTATATTATAATATAGAATTATATTTTTAAAATATAGGCTTAAAGAAATATTATCTTATGTAATTATATAAATGGAACGTATAGAAAAGAAAATCAAAAACTTTAAGAAAAATCAAACGGAACATGCAAAAACTATTGATTTTGAAGATATGAATAAACTTGAAAAAGAGTTAATAATTTTTTCAAACTTTCAAGATTTAACAGAAAGAATCATAACAATGGTAAAACAACTAAAACTGTCATGGAAAATATAAAAAAGGAGATATAAACAAACTGCGTGCTTTTTGTAAAAAAACACATTTCTGAGGCAACCAGTTACCATTCAAAATTATACAAAGTTTGTTTTATTGCCCACTATGATGTTTTACTTAAGCAAGGAATTGAAATTATTATGTATGGTTGAGTAAAATAATATAATCTTTAATATATGAGTATTTACAGTTATGCGGAAGAAGAAAGAAAACATTTTGAAGAGGAACAGAAGGTTTATGAGAAAGTAGCTGCTTACGACCAAACTCTTTTAACCAAGACAAATTAACTTATCAAAGAGTTTGAGACAGTTCACATGCATCGATTGTCAGATGATATTGCAGCTTTTAAAAAAGATTGGGCAATAAAAACTGAGATTGAGTGCAATGATGCTGTAAAGCTTCTCACAGATCTAGCAGAAAAAGAAATTAAGATTTTTAATGAAACACAATTAAAAGTAATGTCTGAAAATGTTGAGTTGTTCAGAGATAATCTAATCAGCAATCTAGAAAAACCTCATGTGAATAATACTGATATCGGATGTTACGAGGACTTTGAAACGTTTGTCGAAAGTTTAAAAGTAATGATTGATGCAGAAGTTTTTGATAAAGACGAGTTTATAAACTATTGCAAATACAGGATAAAAATAAAATCACTGGCAGCTGGAGGTGATCTTGTAACTGTTGATTTTGATAGATATTGCAAATATCATGTAGAAATAAGTCAGATGATAGATAATAGAGTTCTTGAGGAAAAATGCTTTCGGAGATACTTAGACATTCTTCTGGATAATGAAATAGATGCTCTCTTGGATGAGGTTACTAACGAAGACACCAATGAACATGTTTATCAGGTTACCGATGAAGATACCGATGAGGACGCCGGCGAAGATACCGATGAGGACGCCGACGAGGATATCGATGAGGACGCCGACGAGGGTGAACATATTAAATAAAATATTGTTATTGAATTAATTAATTAATTAATTAATATAGGCTTAAAGAAATAATCTTATGTAATATTATAATATTGAGTATCCGAAAAATTGAAACATTCCCAAAACAGTATAGCAAGGTTTTTAAAGTGGACGGTTATTTAAGTAATGATCCGGTTGTTCAACTACAAAAAGCACACACTCCTGCTGTAAAGTTTCTCAAAGCAGAACTAAAAAGAACAGGTGGATTTAAATTAAGCATTGATGTAAAACTTACTTTAAAAAAAGAGTACCGGATGATAAAGGAGGTTTTGATTGTGTTTACAAAACAGCTTACTTTGCCTCAAAGGCTGTAATAAAATTAAACAAAAATCAAATATCAGAAGCATTAGACAAAGCACAGGAAGAAATTATCAATAGAATTGGAAATTGGCTTCGGGAGGGAAGTGGTTGGGTAATTGAGACACTAGACGCACACTATATAAATCGAATAAAATATAAGCCGGGGTAGCTCTTATTTGGATTTACCAAAAGAACTTGCTAATTCTAAAAAAGGATTAATAAATATAAAAAATGAAAAAGATAACGAATGCTTCAGATGGTGCCATTTGGCTTATGAATTTCCTGCTAATTATAAACCACAAAGAATAACAAAGTACAAAAAGTATATTGGAGATCTAAATTATGAAGGAATTACATTTCCTGTTACTATCAAACAAATCCCAAAAATAGAAAAACAAAACAACATTTGTTTTAACATATTTGGGTATGAAGATATTCAAGTATACCCTTTGTACATATCAAAAAATAAAGCAGAAAAAACATGTGATATGCTTTTAATCACCGAAGAAGAAAAAAATCATTACGTGTGGATAAAATATTTTGACAGACTAATGTTTAGTCAAACAGCATACGAGGGGAAAAATGGTTTTGTAAAACATGCTTGCAGTGCTTTAAATTAGAAAGAGTTCTGGAAAAACATAAACCTGTTTGTCTTTCACTTAATGGTAAGCAAGCAGTAGAGATGCCAAACAAAGATGAAAAAGTTAAGTTTAAAAACTACGACAGACAGCTAATGGTTCCGTTTGTTATATATGCTGATTTTGAAGCAGTAACCGAAAGTATTTCTTCAGCATCAAACAATCCTAAAAAATCACATACGGAAGCATATCAAAAACATACTGATTGCAGTTATGGGTATAAGGTTGTTTGTTGTTATGATGATCAATATTCAAAACCAGTTGTGACATACAGAGGACCAAATGCTGTTTACAAGTTTTGGGAAAAAATGATAGAAGAAGAAAAGTGGTGCAAGAAAACTATGAATGCAAACTTTAAAAAAGATATAGTAATGTCAAAGGAAGAAGAAGCTGGATTCCAAAAATCTAAATCATGTCATATTTGTGGTAATGGTTTTGCAACAACTCTCAAAAAAGGTGACGCGGGTTATACAGTGGCATACAAAAACTCCATCAGAAAAGTTAGAGACCATTGCCATATAACTGGAAAGTACAGAGGAAGCGCTCATGACATATGTAATATTTATTTTAGGTTGACTAGAAAAATACCTGTTGTGTTTCATAACTTGAGAGGATATGACTCTCACTTCATAATGCAGCACATCGGGAAGTTTAAACGAAACATAAATGTTATACCAAATAACATGGAGAAGTACATGGCTTTTATGTCAGGACAAAGTTTAGTGTTTATTGACAGATTTCAGTTTATGTCTCAATCAGTAGAAAATTTAGTAAAAAACATCCCTTCGTTTCAATGCACCTCTCAGGAATACTCTGGCGACAAGCTAGAATTATTAAAACGAAAAGGCGTTTATCCTTATGATTACATGAACAGTTTTGAACGCTTCAAGGATACTCAGTTACCTGACAAAGAGTTTATTCTCAATTAAATGATGAGCACATTTCAGATGCAGATTATGAACACGCTAAAAAAATATGGAAAAACATTTAAGATTAAAATATGGGAGAATATCATGATCTGTATCTTAAGACTGATGTGCTGTTGCTGACAGATGTTTTTGAAAACTTTAGAAAAATGTGCATTGAGTATTACAAATTAGATCCTTGTCATTACTGCAGTAGTCCTGGTTTAGCCTGGAATGCATGCCTCAAGATCGCTGGTATCCAACTTGATTTAATAACTTAAATTGATCAATATTTGTTTGTGGGAAAAGGATTAAGAGGCGGTACTAGTTATATCGCAAACAGATATTCACAGGCAAACAATAAATATATGAAAAACTATGACAAGAAAAAAGAAAACAATTACATAATATATCTTGATGCTAATAACTTGTACGGGTGGGCCATGTGTCAACCGTTATCTACTGGCAACTTCAAGTGGGTTGATAAGTTTGAAAAAGGAAAATCAAATTACATTGTTGAGTGCGATATTGAGTATCCTGAGAAACTGCATGACTTGCATAATGATTATCCTCTCGCCCCGGAAAGTTTAAATATCAAAGATGAGTGGTTGTCAGACTATTGTAAAAATTTAAAACAAAAGTTTAATTTAGGACATTGCAATGTTAATAAACTTGTAACGACGTTGAAAAATAAAGAAAAGTATGTCGTGCATTTTAGAAACTTAGAATTGTATAAAAAGCTTGGATTAAACGTAACAAAAATACACCGAATACTACAGTTCGACGAATCAAAGTGGTTGAAAACATACATAGACTTTAATACTGCCAAGAGAACAGCTGGTAAAAATGCTTTTGAAAAGGATTTCTTCAAACTGATGAACAATTCAGTTTTTGGTAAAACTGTGGAAAATTTGAGAAAAAGAATTAATGTTAAATTGACTCACGACGAGGAGGTTCTCTTAAAATATGCAGCAAGACCTTCATTTATTTCTTGTAAAATGTTTAATGAAAATGTATTTGCCATAAACAGAATAAAAGAACGATTAGATTTAAATCGTCCTTGTTATTTTGGCATGTGTATTTTAGACTTGTCAAAATATTTGATGTATGATTTCCATTACAACTATATCAAAAACAAATATGATAGAAAAGCTAAGTTATTATTTACTGATACCGATTCCTTGTGTTATGAAATAAAACCAAAAGATGTGTATGCGGACTTTTACAAGGATAAAGAACTGTTTGATAATTGTGATTATGATCCAAAAAGTCAGTTTCATTTTAATGATAATAAAAAGGTTATTGGCAAGATGAAAGATGAAACGTGCGGTATACCTATTGTTGAATTTGTTGGGTTGCGAAGTAAACTATATTCGTATGTGCTAGATAATGAGGTTAGCGCAAAGAAATGTAAGTGTGTTGTTAAAAAACAGATAGCACATGGCGATTACAAAAAGATTTTGTTTACAGCAAAAGAAGCTCACCATGAGATGAAAGTTATCAGATCACAAAAGCATAACATAAGCAGCTATGCAATAAATCAAAAAGTTTATCAGCGTATGATGATAAACGGTACATACTAGATAACGGACAAGATACGTTAGCATACAAGTAAAACATACCATGACAGAGTATGATAGATGTTAATTGTAATAGTTGAGTAGCATTCAAGGGTTTAAAAATAATTATATATAGTATTATTATATAATGGGACAAGAAAGATTAGAAAAGGTTTGCAGAAAACTTAACCATTTAAAAGATAAATATAGAAGAGAATTGATGAGAGGTAAGCAACTCCAAGTAGAATATGAGGTAGTCCGTGAGATTTTATGGACACTAAAAAAAAGGCGATTGCTGGTTGAAATGGATAATTATGAACGCGAGCTGGATAGAAACAGAGAAGAGCTTCTTGAACTGAAATACAAAATAGAAAAGTGTAGGAAAATAAAATACTCAATGGTAAAAAATGATATGCAGAACGATGATGAAGACTACTTCCCGGTTCCGTCTGACTTTGCTTAACGAGTTGCAAATGTTATGTTATTAAAATGACAAAACCGGATTGATTAGTAGTATAGAGAGTAGCGGTATAAGGCGAGTTTCCCTGAGCGGGGTGCTTGATAAAATTGTTACAATATGTTGGTGTTGATTTAGGCGTGACTTGCAATTAGATCTTGGTGTGAATGAGAGTTACGCCTGAGTCTCCACTGGCATATTTCATTAGTTTTTCTCGTTCCCCGCGAGGGAAAACTGGCCTGGAACCGCTACTCTCTATACTACTAATCTTTTAATACATATCCCCTATATGAGATGATACATGGAAATCATTTGAATGCCTCTGTAAATTAAAGCCATTGAAACACACTACAATCGTATTAATTGTTCTTGGAAAGACCAATCAACCTGTAGCGTTATTTCTTGCAGTCTCGTAAACGTAAAACTTTACAATTCCCATTGCGACCACGTAGTCTGTGCAAATAACAATCGTTCAATCAATGAATGTAACAAGAAGCTAATGGTGATACTAACACACCTTATACATATTATTTAAACACACACTAATACAAGTATACTGCATTCACATAATATGTTTCAATTACGATGATGTGTTAATAGTATAACCAAAATTAACATCAGCAAATACATCTTCCTCCTTGTAGATTTGATTGGTGAACGTAAACGTGTGACATGATTAAATACATGTATGACAGTATTACTATTTCTCTTCTGGCTTTTAGTGTTCTAGAGAGTAAAACAATCAGGACTCGGGTTCGCGCGATCCTCATTCGGGTCATGTCATGTCTGACCTTAAGCAGATCAGTGAACTTCATCGGATGAGGATGTTAACGTTGTGCATACATTGCCTATCACCAGACAGCGTAAACTAGCCATAATACCCGCATATCTGTTTGATATAAGAGTAAAATCACGGGTTTTCTTCCTTATTTTGGTTACACACAATATGGACAAAGCTGAGGAGAACCGTTAAACCTCATTCAGGAATCTAGCCAAATAGTAACTCGTTTGCGTTGTATATGTCTTCAAATTCACCCTTTGAAGTTAATCAAATACTACACAGACAATATCAAGTGTAGCAATATGGAAAATCTTACAACTTCAACAACGTTCCTAACCGTGTGTGTTCGTGTTGCATCTAATTGCGTTTTTCTCAACTCAATGAAAACATGTCATTAATCCGCGAGATAACATTTTGAGTTGCTGTCCGACTAATTTTGGACCCTATGATGACGTCTACCTAAATACTCACAGGACGGTAGCGTACCTTTGATGTCGTGTTGTGGCACCCGTAACGGGTTGTTATCTTGTTGCTTCTACCAAGTCATTGCTTGAGTACTTGCTTTGTGACTTTCTACGCTTTTGTTTTTTATATTCATATAGACATGACCATTTATGTGTTATACTTATATTGCCTATTAATGCTGCCGTGTTTGTCAGAGATATAACCTGGCGGGGATATCCTTAATTACCCTGTCCCGTTTTACTGGGATGTCAATAGGGTAAGAGAGAGGTTTTCTGAACCCTAGAACCTGGATTAAGCCCGACCCCCTACACCCAGCCACCCCAACCCCACCCAGCGGCCTGTCTTTTGCCACTGGCAGTTCCATTGCGGTAACCCTATTGTGAAACCGTTTATGTTTGTGATGTCATGTTTTACATTTTATTCATCTATGTAATTTGTGTTTGTTTCTTAGCGTGCTTTTGATTGAATGTGGTCCTTGATCCTACATTTCCTGTTCGACTTTTATATCTACTTTTGTTACATGACTAGTACATGTTTAATTGCAATATGAATGTAAACATGAAATAGTTATTGAATTAATTTTAATTTTGACAGCAGACCGACTCTGCCGTTACCGGCTATCGTCCAGACCACTCCACAGTATGACAGATTTCCCTAGTGCTGGTTTATGAATTTTTGGTATAACAAAGGATTAATATATATGCATGTACATGTACCAAACGTACTGACATATGTAAGGAGAAACGGCAAACATGCTTTTTTGTATTCACAGCTGTGACACCTGTGCAATGTGGCGGTGGTAAAACATCTCCCCGTGCATGTAATCAATGTTGTTATTTCTTCCCATCCTATAGAGATGGCGGCGTTCGATGATTGCACCTACTGAAACCCCGACTAAGTGAAGTAGGTGCATGAGCTCTCGTTCCTCGGGTTTTCTGGTCGTACCTTAGATTGGTTTTCTCTTTGGCTGCAAATGCTGTGCTTGTTCAATACAATTCTGGATACTTTCTGAGATGTTTCTTATTTGTTTTTTATATAGCTTTACAACAAGATCTTAGTGTTTCTTTTGTAATTTTCTCTGGATGTGGACTTCATTGTTAGAGAATTCCGTTTGATGGGATGTAGTTTTGTATACACTGTCTTATACTGACCGTTCCAAGTCAGTACCCTGTCTTCACCACTCTTTCTGTTGTATTTTGTCTTTTTCATTGTATAATTAATTAAATATTGCTCATTGTTTGTAGTACAGTGCGGACATACGATGTTTGGACGCTGCGGTTGCTATAGGACCCTAGATCTCATTTTTAACCTGTTAAACGCTATTGGCTGAGGCGGTAACTAAAACGAATACGGTGTTGATCGTTTCCGAGAGTTTATAAAGGGGAGTATGTGATGATCGCATCTTTTCCAATACTGCGAGCGTAGAAACAAATGAATACACGTATGTGATGATGTAAACTGCCGGGTATTTAAATTCTAACTCAAAGTTACTATTCACAATTGCGCTGGTGATGAACAATGAACGACAATAAACTGTCAGCAAATTAGTTTTTAGGTTATTGCTACACTGATGGGCATTTGTTGATTTCATGGATTGTGGAAATTATTTTATTAAATCCCGTTGACGACAAATAAGAACTCTAGTGAAAATATACTGTTAGCTAGTTAATAACTTCTTATTTGATATTGGACAATTACAATGTTAACACTGCTAGCCAAATTGTAATGTTGAAGACTGTGGACATCAAACAAAGACATTTGTGATTGCAGTCGTGCTTCTTTATCAATACTAAAACATATTTGGAGTTATTTCCTATATTTACATTGAGTTGAAATTGTATGTAATGATGTCTGAGAATGACGAAGAAGATGGTATTGGGAGAAAGCAAGCATTCCTCGGCATTTTACTCACCCTCTGCTTCATTGGTTTGTAATTTCTTTTATTATCTAATATTTTCTCAGTCGGTATATTATTTTATTTACTATCATTTACCATTGTTATGAACGCTTTTTAGATTTTAGTTTATTAACGTCTCATTATTAACATACATTTACATAAATACGATAATACTTAATGCACATAAATATAACCACAATTCTATAAAATACATACATTCACATATCCATCCATACAGGCAGGCAGACATACAGACAGACATACACATGTATAAATATACCCATACAAATATATATATATATACATATATACATATACATACACATATATACACATTTACATCAACACCTAAACATACACATGTATACACTTACGCATATAACAGATAAAGGTAGATATAAAAGTCGAGCAGGAGATGTAGCTTTCAATGAATATCACACAAGGCCGCATTTATAGGCAAAATATAGGTTTAGTTTAAAAATATTTATTTTACATCGACTGCGAAACAATTTATTGCAACTTAGATTAATCACTCTCGATGGCTTTCTGGGTAGAACCAGTACTAAGCAATATGGATTAATTATCTTGATCAAAGATAAATAACGTGGCCGCGGCGAGGATCGAACCAACGACCTCTCGATCTGGAGTTCGGCGCTCTACCACTAGACCACGCACTCCAAAAACTATAGGTATAAAACAGAGATGATAATGCACATATGAATATAGAAATTGAAAGCCTAGAACGCCATAATGTAAGTACTCAGTAATTTGGCGGAAGACAGAGCAACACGAGTGCAAACCATTAAGGGTACGACAAGACAAGATTTAAGACAAACATCAAACGCTACTCGCTGTTTCTCGATAAAACAAAGCAAATAACGTTTGACATATTCAAAAAAATTGAATTCATAATTAAAGAGATATCTATATATTTAAGTTATGTAAACTACATGAGACACACCAAATTGATTGTTGTTTCAAGTCAACTATGGCAGTTTTCATAATGCTAGTCCATGAATATAGTATGTGATGTTTTTTCAGTGATACTTTACACATAAATGGTGTTAATTAGGAAAGCTTTTTTAAAAACCTAAATGCAAAATAAACATTATTTTGACTCCCGGTCATCGCACAATTAAAGAGGAAAGCATAGTGACGAACTGTAAATAGGTCCACCACGAAGCATGCAGTGCGTTGCAAAATGATAAGGTCATAACCTCTTTTGATAAACATTTTAACAAGTTTAACAAAGATAGTATGAAAGTGATCATGACCAAGGATCCTACGAAGTTTGTAAATCACGTCACCGTAGAAGTCAGGTTGTGATAGTCATTGTCGCAGAAGAGTTCTTAAATTACTTTTATATTTTAAAAAGAAGATCAGGGTTACGATAATAAAATTCTGCAAAGGTTTTACGAAGTTTATGGTGACGGTAACCCTGATGGAGTAGCTTTTTAGTTATACAAAGATTCCGAATATTAAAGTCCTCAACTCTAGTACAAGCTCTAGAAAAAACCCGAATAAGTTGAGACACATAGTTGCTCGGGGAACATCCCCATCTAAATGGGGATAATTAACAATATCAATATTAAAAGCATCTCTCTTGTCATATATTTTGCTAATTATTTCACCATTTTCAATGGAGAGATGTAAATCAAGAAAAGAAGCGTTAGTATCAGAAATATTAGCTTTGTTGAGTTGAAGTTCTTTAGGGTATATATTATTAACCATAGTAGAAAAGAAAGGATTGTCAATGTTTAATATGTCAACCAAATACCGAGAGGTGTCATTAAAGGCCTCAATAACATCTTCCTGGGTATCTGGTTAAAGACTCAACATGAAATCTCTAAAAACAAATCAACGACAAGTGGTGCTCAGTTCGTACCCATAGGGATACCAACAATTTGTCTATAAACGGTCGTTCCATACCTGAAGTCCTCAATTCGACTACACGCTCTAGAAAAACGTATCAGGTCAGAGGACTTTGAAAATACATTATAACATAATACATAACAGCACTTGGTACTAATGTTCAACCAAACGCATTTATTTTGTAGAATGACAACGATATATGTTTCTCTTATAGAGATGAAAGAATGCTTTTAATTTATCCATCAGAGCATCATATACAGTTGATAATAAAAGATGACACATTAATTGGATCGATGTACGGAAACGCGAGTCATCTGCTCGTTTGAATTTCACGACGAAAAGTAATGTTTTTCGTAATGTATTATGTTAATGTTTATGAAAATGAGTTTTTATTGTTATTTTAGCTTTTAAATATCAGATTTTAATGCATGATAGGGTACTCACTCTGTCTGTATCATGCCATTAATGTAACCTTATATAATCGCTGAAAATACATGCATGTATGTATGTATGTATGTATATATGTATGTATGTATGTATGTATGTATGTATGTATGTATGTATGTATGTATGTATGCATGTGTGTATGTGTATATGTGTGTGTGTATGTATGTGTATGTGTGTATGTATGTGTGTATGTATGTGTGTGTGTGTGTGTGTGTGTGTGTAAATCGCACAGATAGTTTTGAACGATTATTATATGCATTTAGTGGTATTGTTTGGTTTAAGGTAAAACTCTAAGGCAATAGAAACATATAGGTTTAAAAATGGAAAACAGCATGCAACTAATTAAAAATGTAATTTAAATCGAACCGCGCGAAATTGGAAATTATTTTTAAATGCATACGTTCTAAATGGCAGTTTCACATAATAAAATCACGCATTTTGTATGAAAGTCACTTCCACTGAAAAATAAAATCGTAAACAAAAGTGTTACGTTATAAGCTGAACACCTCTTGTACTTCTAGTCAACTTTATGGTGATGCCACACTGCAATACCTCGTCGTAGACACATTTACCCTACCCAGCGACATTATTTGGACACTGGACCCCTCATTCCTGACACTACCCATACTGTTAATCAAGCGAGGGAGCTACCAGTAAAATTGTATGAAGTCGTTGTTATGACCCAGTCGCGGATCGTACCACGACTTCCCACATGCGAGATGAACCTTTTAATCACTAAGCTACCGCCGCGGTATTTGACGAAAAAATACACGTTGACCTACAGTCTCTGTTAACGTTTATTAATGATGAAACTAAATACAAAAACGCCAGAATAGCGTTTTTTGGACACTGTGGTATTATGGATTAACTATCCACCGAAATTAAAATCAAATGTTATGTTCACCAGTAAAATGAGTTCATGACAAATTCAGGTAATTAAGCGAGCAAATTCACCCAGGTACAACGGAAGTAAGAAATAAAATATTTCCAGCGGGTTTATATTGTCCCAGATCAATACCTGGTGGACAGGACTTGAAGTTCATCGATGGCAAAGGCCGCAGGCCCGCTGTTTCGATGTGTTTCAAGTCCCGTCCACCAGGTTTTGATCTCGCATAATATAAACCCGCTGAAAATATTTTATTTCTTATCTGACATGAATTTTTGTATATCATGATACATATTTTGTCGAGAGATTGCACAAAACACAAACAAATTCTCACAACTTACATTGATGCCTATTTCTCAACATCAAACGAGAAGAATATACAGCTTCATCCTATTTAAATGTGTTGTTGGAACGCAGCGTCGCTTAAAATAACACATTTCATTGCGTTGTTGTTTTGCATCTGACCTTTAAAATATCCTCTCTACTTTAACTTGTTTTCTGGCGCTTAAATGACGTCTTAACGGTTGACGTACATGACGTCAGAGATATTGTCTAGCATTTTTAAGACCTCCCCAATAACCAATCAACATTAAGTATTTTAATAAACCATATTATACATGTAAGAGAAGGGAATATAAACCTTGAATTACACCTACAAGCATGCATTGCTTCAGCATAATTTGACCTTTGAATAAACAACGTGTGTGAGCTATTTTTAGCACATCGTTTGGACTGTGAATGGAAATACACCAGTTCAATTCAATTCACAATTTAGTTTCAGTGACAGAGTGAACCTGTTTGTTATTCTGATATTTTAATTTGTCCTGGGACAAATGGGGTTTATGGCGTGCGGCTGACTGGCCCTAGGCTGAGTGTTTTTCTGTGTCGCCGCCATTTTGAATAGCCTCTGAAAGAGTGAAATGCAGGTACCAACTTTCAAAACGGTCACGAAAATGTATATCCACGAAATTAAGAGAAACTTTCAGAAAAGGTAGAACAGGTAATGCCTTTCGACTCCTGCCAATTTCAACAATATTTAAGATTATACAATTTGTGTACCCGTTTTGAGACATTGGCAATTTCGAAGAAAACAAAAACTCGTTTTGTACAATCTTCGCATTTGTACTGCGGTTTCCGACTATGATATCTTTAAAAATACGATTGTTCGACGAATCTCCGACATAATAACTTACTTTTGATATGATTTATTTCTCTGTCATCCAGTATAAGCTTTAAACTAGTTTTCTTTAAAAAGAGTAATATAATTTGCTTGAAAAATGGAAACTACGTTGGCTCCAATACTAATTATTTATGTTTGAGTTATGCGGTTCATGCACGTGAAATGATTCAGCGGCGTCCCTACTGGTGAGACATGTTAGAGGAGTGAATATAAACCTAAAATTACACCGACAAGCATGACATTCTTTCATAGACATCGAGTAGGTAACATCAGACATGAACACACGTAGCATTGTAATGTATCAGCAATACTCTCTCTCTGGTCTCGAACTTCAGTCAGGCGTTCTCATCACTGCGCTATTGGAGCTTCTTATGAACATTGCATATTAAAGTATCTATCCCGCCAAATAAGGCCAAAATTACACTACACAACCGTTTATCAAAACTTTATCCAGGTGTTCAGGTCGTATATTAATGTATATGTGCCGAGTAAAAGTAAAATATTTATGAACGGGTTCTTAAAATACCCGTGATTGAATATGCGTAAAATGAATTATGAGTTGGTAAATCTTAATTCGACGCTCCAGTTTTGGGGTTTAGGATAATTGGTTGAAGCCGTTCATTGTGTGTCTAAATAGTTGGAAATCTTATAGATATACCTTGTCGTCAGTAGGTTTAGAAATGGTGTACATATTTTGTACAATTTGGCTGTTGTTGGCGGGATAGCTTCTTTAAGTACTATTTATTATAATGAAAAACAAGTTTAAAACTTTACACAAATCTCAAAATGGATGTATCAGTATAAAATTCATTATCATTACGTGTTGCTATATTTGATCAAATTGAAAGTAGCTACCCTTGTCAAAATAAGAGTGCCAAATGTTCCTAAACCGCTAACCGTATGAGCTTGAATCATTGGCGTATTTTATAGAGTAAATGCAGTTCGTTTGGTTTAACTTGTGGGCTACATCCGGTGAACCCACCACCACCCGCTGTTTTACATTAACTTTGCTAGTTTCATTTAGTAATAAATCCGTCCAACGATACTTGTCAGACAAGTTTTTCTTAATGCATCATTTGACATTTTCAAACATATTGAGTCATTTGTCCTTTTCCGTATGTTCTTTATATAAATAATTTAAGCATTCACTTTCAAACTGCATTCGTCATGACATTTCTCTTAAGAGGTGCAAATAAAATCAACAAAAGAGACACATGGCATATTGGATACTCAAAAGAGGACACTTTTGTTTTTCAGATTTATTTCATAACCGAATTTCTTTTATTATATCCAGTCGAACCTCGATAATTCGAACACCGGTAATTCGAATACCATCGGTAATTCGAACACATTCTCCGGTCCCGACACAACTCCTATATAATTCAATGTAATTTAAACTCGATTATTCGAATATTATTTCTCGAATACCCCGGCTCATTCGAATACTTTTTACGGTCCGAAGATCCATTTTTGTGTGAATTTAAACCTCGCTTAATCGAAGGTGATGTTCCGTCGCCATGCGACGTCGGCCATATTAATTGTAATCGACGCGTTTGCATTTGTTTGTAGCAAGTTCGATCATAGTGCGAAAACAGATAAAGATGGTTGTTAAAGGTGCGAACATTTATGATTGAAAAGCGATAATAGACAGATACAATTTATATATAGTGAACTTCGTTTACTGTTAAAACACGGTTGATTTTCTAATTAAATAATGTATGTTGATTGGTTTTAATTAAAATAAAGTGTGTTCACTTTTTAATTAGATAAGAGCAATTCCCGAGTATGTTTATTGAACTTCGTTTACTGTTAATTACGATAAACACTTTTGTGCAAAGCAATCACTCATTACAAACTTTTTTAAATAGAAGAACTATATAAACAAAAACGTATGTTTAGTAAGATATTTCAACAGTGAATTATGTGCTACGCTATTGTCTATTCTATTCAATTGTATGTACCGAAACCAGTTTTACCTTGTTCTCATTATTCGGACTTCCGGAATGTATGTTAAAATTTATTATTGTGATATTTCTTTAAATAAATGATAAAACAAACACATTATTGCAGTTTTTCTTATGTTTTAAGTGTAACAATTACATGTTATATATCCGTTATGAGGTTTAAAAAAACATGCATGAACATAAAAAACATACGGAGAACAATACATCACGTACACAAGTAACACTATTTCGGGTGGTACACAAATTCGGATAGATATTTTGTTTTTTATCGTAACCTCGATGCCTCGAAGCCACCGATAATTCGAACATATCTCTATGGTCCCGCTGACTTCGAATTATCGAGGTTCGACTGTACTAGTTTATTTTATGATAAGCAATGAACTACTGTATTTTATCAGTGAAATAAAAGTGTTATTTCACATTGTGAAATATAAATTTTTATTTTCACAGTAGCTGCCGGGACTACCTTTTTTTAAGAAACACTCCGAATTGTGCATTCTGTTCAAACTGTGATTTGAAATGGATTTTTTTTAAAAGTTGAAAGGAAATGAATGCCAATATCAGTATATTAAAATCGTGTTATATTTGGGTATAAATAAAATATCTTTGGACTATTTTTTGTAGTTTGGCAAAAAATGTGTAAAGCGGTTAGGTTATTGAAATTGTCTCCATTGTTGTACTACCGTAGTTTCTCTAAAAACTGTAAAATCATAAAACAACAAGAACATTTGTTGTTTTGTCGTGAATTACATATTTTATTTCATCTCGAAGTGAGAAATCTTTTATATTTAGATCACCTGAGCCGAAGGTTTAAGGTGATCTATTGGGATCACTCTTCGTCCGTCGTCCGTCGTCGTCCGTCGTCGTCGTCGTTATTTTTCTTCAAACGACTTCTCCCCAGAAACAGCTTGTCAAATTTTGACCAAACTTCAAGTGGATGATTCTTAGTTGAATGCTTTTTAGATTTGTTAAAATTAGGTCAGCGCGACGTCCAAAATGGCTGCCATTACCACATATGGTCGAAACCTTAAAAAATCTTCTCAAGAACCGCTGGACAGATTTCAACAGTTTTTCTTTTAAAATAATCGCCAACGCCTAGACTATCAAGTTTGTTCAAATGAGGTCCCCGGGGTAAAAATGGCCGTGCCCCGGGGGTCCAAAGTTTGTATTTTGAGATTTTGCATGTTTTTCATATAGACATATAGGACAAAACTTTAAAAAATCTTGTTCTCTGAAACCACAAGGCACAGAGGTCTCATGTATTACATGTAGCATCAACTTATGGTCCTCTACAAAATTTGTTCAAATGGTGACCATGGGGTCTAATTTGTCCCCGCCCCGGGGGTCACAGTTTTACATAGACTTATATAGGATTTTTTTTTAAAATCTTTTTCTTGGAAACTACAAGAGACAGAGGTTTGATATTTTGCATTTACTATAAGCTTATGGTCTTTTACCAAATTTATTCAAATAGTGGCCCTCGGGTTACATTTGGGCCCGCCCCAAGGGTCACATGTTTTACATAGACATGTATAGGGAAAAACTTAAAAAATCTTCTTCTCTGAAACTGCAAGAGCCAGAGGTTTAATATTTTGTATTTGCTATAAGCTCATGGTCCTCTACCAATTTTGTTCAAATGGTGACCCTGGGATAAAATTTGACCCCACCCCGTGGGTCACAGTTTTACATAGACTTATATAGGAAACACATTAAAGTCTTCTTCTCTGGAACTACAAGAGCCAGAGGTTTAATATTTTGCATTTACTATAATACTCTTATGGTCATTTACCAAGTTTGTTCAAATGGTGACCCTGGGGTCACATTTGGCCCCGCTTTTACATAGACTTGTACAGGGAATAACTTAAAAAATCTTCTTCTCTGAAACCACAAAGCACACACATCTTATATATTACATTTAGCCCTGGGGTCACATTTGGCTCTGCCCAAGTTGTTACACTCTAGCACCTTCATTTTGTATTTGATCGTTACCAAACTTTGTCAGTGTCTTTATATCAATGTTGTTATACACAGCAGAGCCCACATTTCTTGAACAATCTTAACCAAACTTGCACAGATTGTATATGACCATAAGATATCGAAGAAGTTCGATAATGTGCCAGTACTCAGGTGATCGATTTAGGGCCATCTTGGCCCTCTTGTTTAACTTCTGTTTTCTCACTTCTCGATGAAATAAAAAATGTTATTCACTCCAAAGCAACAAATATCCTCTATATATTACCTTTTATTCGTAATATTTGTAAATACTATATATTGTGAAAATAAAGAAATATGTTGTTTAAACCAAATAAACACATTTCCAATGTTCTCACTTTCATATTTATTTTCACCATTTTAAAGTACTTATCAACATCTAGTGTGCACATAAGCAAATTTATTTCTTGATTATCAATACATGTTATAGCATAATAGTATATATATATATAGGGAGAAATATAACCAAGGACAGACAACCATCGGACGAACTACGGCAGGGCGCCTACACAGAAATCAAATGTATTCATTCACTTCCTATAAAGGATAGCTGCAACACACGCTGATATACTGTATCACTACATCATAACACACTCGTCTGGAGGCACAATTAACATATACACGCAAACATACATACAATTATAGCTTATATGAGTGGGATCACATTTAAGGATTAAACCATACACATGCTATATTAAGACAGTGACAATGAAAGGTGCTGGATCACTAGGATACCGTGAATTCAGTAAATGGTATATATTAAAGGGAGATAATTGGAACTCACAAGGCAACTTTCGAAATTTTGGATCTCAGAGATTCACGTTCACAAAGCAAAAGTTGAGATATCCTCTCAGCCCCAATTAATTTTCCCTAAAATAATGTACCTTCCTACCTCTAACAAGGTCTCTTTATCTTTCATTTCATATATAACGAAAATTGAACACATTTAACGTATTATAGACAGTTTTAAGGACAAACTGGAACACCATTATAAAGGAAAAGATATATTAAGTTTAAATACTTAAATTTTCAGTCAGTATTCGGTAAAACATTAATCTACTTTTCTCCTTTGATCTAAAAAAACCCCTCTCTTTCTTCCTATTAAAAATTGTCTTGTCACATAATTTTTAATATTCCTATTTTGTTTTCCTCGTCTGTTTTCTAATACTTTATATTTCTTTTACTTGAAAACAACTTATTTCTTACATGCGAAATGATACTTTTTGGCAATTATTTAAAGAATAAATGCATCACATTAAGGTATATATTACTTGTGGTGTAATATAAGAAACCATATACTGTTGTGTATGTATGTATTACAAGGAATTGAAATATAAAAAAAGCTGTCTCTACAGAGGCGTTTGTCAGACAATTGTCAGACATCCGTTTTATCTACGTTTGCAATAAGGCCAATGATAAGGTCAATAACAAATAAGGCCAATAATAAACAAGGCCAGTAATAAATAAAGCCAATAATAAGGCCAATAATAAGGCCAGTAATAAATAAGGCCAATAATAAATAAGGCCAATAATAAATAAGGCCAATAATAAATAAGGCCAATAATAAACAAGGCCAATAATAAACAAGGCCAATAATAAATAAGGCCAATAATAAACAAGGCCACTAGTAAGGCCAATAATAAATAAGGCCAATAATAAGGTCAATAATAAATAAGGCCAATAATAAGGCCAATAATAAACAAGGCCAATAATAAATAAGGCCAATAATAAATAAGGCCAATAATAAGGTCAATAATAAATAAGGTCAATAATAAGGCCAATAATAAACAAGGCCAATAATAAATAAGGCCAATAATAAACAAGGCCAATAATAAGGTCAATAATAAGTTTATTTTCCTAATAACTATTCTAAACATCAAATATTTACGGAATGTTAAAATGCATCTGTGCCATTCTTGATTATACTATTATGATCATGGTTACCCCCAATTAAGTTCCCTTTTTTAAACCATTACGTGGTCTGAGTATTAACTTTCATACCCCATCCAAACCCTTCTTCAAGAAGCGAAATCGGGGTTGGCTGAGGTATGAACTAAACGTTAGTTTCGACTTAAAAGTTTTGCGTATTGTAAAATGAAAACATTTAGTAATTAATTTTAAACAGGTTATCGCACTTTTTCAGTAAAACATGTTTTTAACGTGTTTTATTGTCAAAATACCCTTTAAAAAATCCTGCTAATATAAGCTGTCCCATCGCTTAATGGAATTAAGGCGGGACCACGTAATGACATTTGCCTTGTTGTTAAATACAATATACAGTTGTTTCCTATACCAGTGAAAAAAACATAGAACAACACCAGTCATACCATCCCCACCACAACCCCAAAATATAACATCATGACATAGAGTTCTTTTAGTGCCGAGGAATATGTCGGAGGTAAAGCGGTGGCACTGTTGATTGATGTTAGAATGATTATTACTCTAGGACTGTTTAGCCTGTTGCATTGCATACATATTGATAAAGATTGTGTATTGGAAGGATCCTGTTAGCTCAATATTTATCGAATATTTCTCTGTAAAATTATTCCCAGTATTCTAAAACATCGTAACTATTGACGGTGTCAATTTCCCAATTATGTTAAGAATGAAAAGTAAATTGAAGTTCACCATGATTATTTTACGATGAATAGATGTATTGTTTGCCTTTTGGCAGGTTTATCAAGCTGTAAGTAGTGTGTTAAAGAAGAGACAGGCAATTTCGAATATAATTAGAGAAGGTATTTCAACGTTAACCTTATAATGAGCGCTAAAATATAGAAAAGCATAAACCGTTGCCATGGTATCGCTGATACATGTGGATGTTCCCCGAGCAACAGTCTATGTGTCTCAACTTATTCGTTTTTCTTGAGCTTGTACTCGAGTTGGGGACTTTAATATTCCTAATCTTTATAACTGAAAAGCTACTCCATCAGGGTTACCGTAACCATAAACTTCGTAAAACCTTTGCAAAATGTTATCGTCGTAACCCTGATCTTCTTTCCAAATATAAAATTAATATAAGAACTCTTCTGCGACAAGAACTATCACAACCTTACTTCTATGGTTACGTGATTTACAAACTTCGTAAGATCTTTGGCCATGATCACTTTCATACTATCTTTGTTAAACTTGTTAAAATGTTTTTCAAAAGAGGTTGTGACTCTATCATTTTGCAACGCACTGCGTGCTTGGTGGTGGACCCATTTACAGTTCGCCACTATGCTTTCCTCTTTAACTGTGCGATGACCGCACAGGCTGTGGACCCTATGATGACGTCTAACTAAAGCCCGAAATGACGGTGACGTTTGATGTTTGTGTGCAGTCTTGTCTTGTCTTGTCGTGCCCTCGATATTTTTTTACTTGTTGCTCTGGCTTCTGCCAAGTCATTGAGTACCTTCTTTGTGTCTTTCTAGGCTATTGTTTTTTGTATTTATATATACACACGAGCATCTTAACCTTTTACTTATGTTACCTATTAATCCTGCCTCGTTGGTTAGGGAAAAGTTCATGGCGGGGATTTCTTTATTTACACTGTCCCGTTTTATTGGGTTGACAGTAGGGTAAGTTTGAGGTTTGCACTCTAGAACCTGGTTTTGTGCCACTGACAGTTCGAAGGCGGTAGCCTATTGTCAACCCTTTTGTGTTTGTGATGTATTATTTGGCCTTTTATTCATCTTTAAATTTGTTCTTTGTTTCTGTGTGTGTTTGTGGTTGACTGTCGTCCTTGAATGCCGGTTTTCCTGTTCGATTTTCATATCTATATTTACACACCTTTTTTGCCAATGCATTATCTTTGAAAAATATCAACTAAACATACACATAGCATTAAGTAATAGATAGAGTATGGTTTCATTGAGTTGGTTCATTTAAACATCGAGATGGGCGTAGCCCATCGAGGTGTTTAAATTAACCAACGAGATGAAACCATACTCTATTTGTTTTGTAGCATGTCCATTTCAGCTCTATTTTCAGTTATTCTAACTGTTATTCTCACTGTTGTTCTCACAGTTATTCTGACAGGTCTTATTTTCAATTAAACGATTTACACCTGTGTCCTGAACAAAGAGAATTGCCTGTGACCATGCTACAACTATTTATATAACTGTTGTTTTCGTTGTTGTTATTGGAAAACAATATGAAAGTTAAGAAGGCATATTGTTGAAAAGTTGATTATGTTATAAATAGCTAAATTTGTAACAGTATGATCATGTATGTATGGATATAAAGAACATAAAATCATAGAAAGTCACAAAGCAAGTACATAATGACTCGGCAAAAGCCAGAGCAATAGGAGATTAAACCAATAAGGACACAACACGACAAGACGCACTCTTTGGTGCTTATATATGTTTATATTCAATCTTGCATCTGCAGTGCGCTTAACGATTTATTCTTTTGTTTCTCTGGTTTTTGCAAACTCATTGAGTACGTGCTTTGTGGTTTTCTAGGAGTTTGTGTTTTATTATGCTCGTCTCACATGATTTTCTTTGTGTTTTATTTATATTTCCTATTAATGCAACCTGTTTTGTTAAAGGATATAGCCTGACAGGGATTATTATTATTTATATTCTCCCATTTAATTAGGATGAAAATAGATATTCGTTCTAGTGGTTGTTGTTTGTTTTGAGTGCATGTGTTTGGTGTTTAGTTTAATTTGTTCTGTGAATGCTAATAAAACCTATGTGATGGAGTTAACGCGTGGCGAAAAGTCACCGATTTTCGTGCTCCAAGTGTAACCCTTTGTGACAAAGTTAATGTGTTCTGACTGATTTGTCCACGATGTAAACCTATGTGACAGAGTATATGTTTGTTGCCCCTTCAGTCATCAATGTTTGTTTTTATAATTTGGTCTATGTGACACAGTTATTGTGTTGTGAACAGTCTATCCCCGCGATGAGCTTTTATAATGTAGCTTTGTGACACTTGAGTTAATGTGTGGTGACCGACCTGTACCTGATGTTAATCTTTACAATATAGCCTATGTGGTAGAGTGTACATGTGCTGACAGATCTGTTCCTGATACCCACCTTTATAATGTAACCTATGTGACAGAGTTAATGTATGGTGATCTATCTTTTCCGATGTTAGTTTTTATATTGTAATATCTGTTACAGAGTGTATGTGTGGTGACCGATATGTCCCCGATATAAACATTTACGTATCGCCTATTTGACAGAGTTAATGTGTGGTGACCAATCTGTTCTTGATGTACACTTTTATATTATACCCTATGTCACAGCGTTCATTTCTGGTGACTGACCAGTCAATGTTTGTTTTCATAATACCGCCTGTTTGCATTAATGTGTGGTGACCGATCTGTCCCCGATGTTGTTTTTTTTATAACAACGCATGTTTGACAGAGTTGTGTGGTGACTGATCTGTTCCTGATGTAAACCTTTATAATATAACCTTTTTGACAGGATGACTGTGTCATCAATGTCATCAATGTTTGTTTTTATAATATCGCATGTTCGACAGCGTAAGTATGTGGCGACCGTTCTGTCCCCGACGTTTGTTTTATAATATCGCATATTTGACAGCGTTAATATGTCGTGTCCCGATCTGTCATATAAAAATATGAATAAAAGGCAAGATATGACATCAAAAACATAAATGGGTTGATAATAGGGCTACCGGCTTGTAACGGTCAGTGGCAAAACAGGCTGCTGGGGGGTTTAAACCAGGTTCTACGATGTACTAAACCTCACTCATCACCATAAAACTGGACAGCGTAACTAAAGATATCTCCGCCAGGTTATTATCTCTATAAAGATATTCCCGCCAGGTTATATTCTCTAACACACATGGCATCATTAATAGACAATAAAGTATAACACATAAATGGTCATGTATATATAATATAAAAAAAGCCGAGAAAGCTACAAAGTAAGTACTCAGTCACTTGGCAGAAGGCCTAGCAACAAGAGAACAAACCGTTAAGGGTACGACAAGACAAGATTTAAGACAAACATCAAACGCTACCGCCTTCCTTTGATGATTTGGGTAGACCTCATCAAATGGTCCACAATCTGTCCGGTCATCTCACAGTCAAAGAGGAAAGCATAGTGACGAACTGTAAATGGGTCCACCACTAACATGCAGTGCGTTGCAAAAAGATATGGTCATAACCTCTATTGATGTACATTTTAACACGTTTAATAAATATGGTATGAAAGTCATTATGACCAAGGATTTCACGAAGTTTGTAAATCACCACCATAGAAGTCAGGTTGTGATTGTCCTTGTCTCAGAAACGTTCTTAAAGTAGCTATCCCGCCAACAACATGCAAAGTTAACAACAAATGTAAAGCGCTTCAAAGCTTACTAACCATACGGTATATATGTAACTTAAAATGTTGCAAATCCCAACTCTAAAACTATAATATAGCTAATTCAATCGGTCAGGCAAAAATTCGCTCTATCAGGCTTCGAATTATGCCTTATCAACTCTAAATTCATTTTACGCATACTCAATTGCAGTTAGTTTAGGTACGCGTTACTAAATATAGACGTTTAATCTGCATGTATGCATTATTTTGTAACCTCAACACATGGACAGGGTTTGAAAGAACGGTTTTGTGTTGTAAAATATACTGATAGGTGTGAGCGTAACTAGAGTAAATTACTTTTTTATATTTTAAAAGTAAATAAGAGTTCCAAGGCGGTAGCCCTATTGTCAACCCTTTTGTGTTTGTGATGTCGTTTGCATTTATTGTTACTTTTGCCTTCTTGTTTGTCTGTTTGCGTGTTTGTTTCTGTGTTTTGTGGTTGACTGTCCTCCTTGAATGCTACTTTCCCTGTCCGATCTTTTTATATTTCTTTACGATAAAAAATAGGTTTTTCGAAGTTTATGGTAACGGAAGCCTTAATGGTGTAACTGCTTAGTTATACAAATATAACGAATATTAAAGTCCTCAAGACGACTACGAGCTATAGAAAAACGAGTAAGTTGAGAAACGTAGACCCCATAATAAGTAGCTCGTGGAACATTTCCATCTAAGTGGGGATAATTAACACTATCAAAATTAAAATCATCTCTCTTTTCATAGGTTTTACTTATTATTTTACCATTTTCAATAGTGAGATGTAAATCAAGATAAAAGCGACAGTATCAGAACTTTTAGCTTTGTTGAAAGATAGCATTGACCATAGTAGAAACGAAAGGATTGTAAATGTTCAATGTCATCCAAATACCGAGAGGTGTCATTAAAGGCTCCAATTACATCTGCCTGAGTATCTGGTGAAAGACTTAACATGAAATCTTTCATAGCAATATAAGAACAAATGTGCGACAATATGTGCACATTTCGTACCCATGGGGATACTAACATTCTGTCTATAAACGGTAGTTTCATACCTGACGAAAATATTATCTAATAGGAAAATGAGTGTTTCACCAACGTCATGGTAAGTCCACATAGTGTAAGTGTCTAAACTGCCGTTAGTTAACGAAAAGCTTTAATATTGTAACAGGACAAACTTGTAGTTTTTTTTTCTCTAGCGAAAGTGTTTTGAATGAGAGCAATATGCATACATTTGATAAGCAGATGTGGTAGGGTTGTATACAATGTTGAAAAATCATAAGTACTAATAGATGAGACTTGACGTTTACTGCAAATTTTATCAAGTGGAATGGTCTTAATTCAAAGAAAGAACAGTCTATTATATTTATGTAACGGGTTAACTGTTAAGTTGCAAGAACATATATAGCTTACGTTGTTATTACCTTAGTTACCTTAGTTTAGACTCCAAGGATCAAGTGTAAACGTAGAGATCCATATAAAACCAAACAAAGTTATAGACTAACCCTACTCTACATATGTTCACTTCTACTGACGTACAACAAAATACAGTCCCCAGTGCAGTTCCTAGTGAGAATGATTTGTCAAATTGTCAATTGTATATGCATTAAGGATGTCACATGGGACTCTTTCTCGAATATCTTATCACTTTGACTTTAAACCTGATTGGATATAATTAAATATATTTTTGAGTTTTTATTTTTTCGTCATACTCTACCATAGTTTTAAATAAATATATTGTTGCGATATAAGCAACAGTGAATACTATGCAAAAACAATTTGCTTTGCACTATTCTTATAATTAATACTATTCTTCTTTTTATAAAACCAAGATTGCCTTGTGTCCTTTTAACATACGAAGTTTAGATTGCTCATTATCTTTTTTTTTATTTTCCAGCCGTTTTGCTGAACATATTGGTCATAATTGCTGTGATTAAATGTGGTCACTACCGATCGTCCATCGATATATTTTTGACCAACCTTGCGGCCGCAGATATTATGCACGCTGGAGTGGTCATTCCTATTTACATAAAAAATGTCGCCACTCAGCATAAAGACTTTTATGGAGGTAGGTGATGTGTTTTGTTCTATCTATCTATCTATCTATCTATCTATCTATCTATCTATCTATCTATCTATCTATCTATCTATCTATCTATCTATCTATCTATCTATCTATCTATCTATCTATCTATCTATCTATCTATCTATATATCTGTCTATCTATCTATCTATCTATCTATCTATCTATCTATCTATCTATCTATCTATCTATCTATCTATCTATCTATCTATCTATCTATCTATCTATCTATCTATCTATCTATCTATCTATCTATCTATCTATATATCTATCTATCTATCTATCTATCTATCTATCTATCTATCTACCTGTCTGTCTGTCTGTCTTGTCTGTCTGTCTGTTGTCTGTCTGTCTGTCTGTCTGTCCCTCCCTCCCGCCCGCCCGCCTACCTACCTATCTACCTATCTATCTTCTTTCGAGCGGCGACTGTGCATAGTTAGTAAAAGTGGAAGTAAACTATGACAGTAAGATAAAAAGTCATGATACTAGGTGAGATGTAAAGGAAACAAATGGCACATTATATATGAACAGTGTTGCGGTGAACCCTGAAAAGGTGTTTATATTTTATTTTGTGGCTTTTATCATAATACCAACAAAGGAAAGTAGGGATTGTGTTTTGTGAGATACTTAACTATTTGTGTCTATGAACGAGTCTTAAGCCTCATCTTGTAACTGTTGCCGTCTTTTCCAGCAAACAGAAACTTTTATTTAATGGACTACCATTCTTAAATTAGTGATTTATAGATATCGTTAAATCACGATTAACCACAATCCATAATAATCTAAATTTATATATGCGCCTTTAAATATTTGACAAAATTTAATACAGGACGGGTTAAACCAGCCAAGGAGTTTCTTGTTCAAATACTTCTTTTTCACGTCAAAAACTTCCTGCCTTAAGATTAAATTCCTGCTTAGCAAAGCAGTGTCTATTAAAGGAAACTGTATTTCAGTGTAAGGACAACAGTGCGCATCTGTTTACAATGCAAGTGCCGCTTTTTATTAATACACGCTTCTGTCGCTTCTTAGTGTTATCACCGCCATTTCTGTAATATACTTCTTCTTTTATTACTGCACTCAATTCGACTTTGTGATTGTTGCTTCCAAGCGATCCCCTTTTCAGTATTTATAGTCTAACATTGGATTGATCATGCATCATCGTATTGACATGTTCTCTTTTTTGTAATGATTTATTTGTTTGTTTTTTAGATAACACTGTGTGCAAGATTACAATGGTACTTCCACTCATCAGTGTCATGTCCGCCATTTTAACCATGGTTGCCATATCAATAGACCGTTACCGCGCTATTGTGCGGCATAGAATAATATACCGAAGAGGGGCTTTGACAATTATTGTATCGATATGGTGTCTGTCCTTCATCGTCTCTTCGCCACAGATTTACGAGTATAACGTGTACAATACGTTTGATGACAGCGATAATTTGACGTATATCTCATGTGGTTCCGAAGGCATTGCTGAACATTTTGAAATCATTTACGCTTCTATTGTTTTCCTTTGCGCCTATTGCATTCCATTTTTGGTCCTTATTGTTTGCTACGCAAGTGTAGTTATTTACATATGGAAGCACGCGAGGCGTTTCCGGAAAACTGGCATTGAGGTCGGAGGTAATATGAATTCGGACAACATTAACACGACAAATCGAACGCGTGCAATGGTCACAGCGAGAAAGATGAAAGTCCTAAAGATGTTGATCAGCATCACAGTGACGTTTGCCATTTTATGGACGCCGTATTTCATTCTCTTTGCGATGGCCGTAAGTTCAACACATTTATATCATATACTTTGCTTTGTTGTATAAAATGATGAATAGATTGTCTGAATGAAAGGTAATTTTAATTAAAACTCGCGGCACTTACTAACACAGCTCGTTCAAGTGATAAACCAGTTCACACTATTTGCATATTTGTTTCACGAAAATAACACAGAATGTCTTTGGAAATTGTTGACATTAATAATAAAAGTAAACAATAGCTGACTCTAAATTATTATGTAAAAATATACATACACGGACGACAGCTAGCTTAATTTTAGGCATATTTCAGGCAAAATGGATTATTACGAATGGCGGAAGGAAAACAATACTGGTTATACCCAGGAAAAAACGCCCGACCGTCATATATGGCCTAACATGTGCTAAAATTGACGTCAAACACCAGTCAAACAAACACAGACTAAATTGGACCCAACGTCTTATATAATCCAAACTAATAATTCTGTAAAGGGAATTTCAAAACATACTATTGAAACGTATAGATACATTTATTAGTAAACCGTTAACTGGTTATGTAAAATTCAGAGGATATACTCTATAGAGTAATTAAGAAAATAGTGAAATGTGAGTTTTATAAATCAGCACACTCAGGTAAAATGATAAAGCAACTGTCAGTTCAAACATAACTTTTTTTGTGTGTCGCTATAATGAAACACTATAACACACTGAGTCTCAATTACAAGGCAGACAATGTATTCAAATTGTATTCATTCATTTTAAAAAAAAGTGATGGCCTTAACTTAGTATTCTCCGTTTTGTATGTCCATTGACATTACGTGGTCAAGCCTTAATTCCTTTAAGCGACGGGAAAGCTTATATTAGCAGGATTTTATAACAGCTATTTCGACAATAAAACACGTTTAAAAACTTTCTTTTTTTATAGAAAAAAATGTGATAACCTGTTTAAAATTACCTATTACATGTTTTTAATTGTATAACATGCAAACCTTTTAAAGGACAATGTCCGTAACATTTAGCTTATAAAACACACACTAATTACTTTCACAAACAGTACACACCAAACATTATTGAATATTTACTAATTAAAAGCAAGATTGCTTGACGAAATTCAATCGCGGTTCAAAGAAATTATTACCACTTCGTGAGTTTGATCTCGCAGCCTAAACTAAAATGACACTTGTGGGTAATAATAGTGACTGCGCAATAGACAACGTCGCTCCCACCTGAACTAACCGGGCCATGCATATTACGCAATACATACTATGTAGAAAACCTAATGCGAACTCACGTGATCAGCAGAGAAGGTAAATAATGTGGGTCCCACATTATTTACAAATAATAATTAAAAACTTTTTTTTCAAACTCACGAATGTAATACTACATATTTTGTTGTGTCTATGCTCATGTTTTTATGTATACATTTCACAGAATAAAAGTCCGACAGTTATTTGGTTATCCTCAATATCTGCTTACTTACGGACAATGTCCTTTTAAGCCGAAATTAAGATTTTATTTCATACCCCAACCAACCCCGTTCACGCTACTTGGAGAAGGGGTTGGATGGGGTATGAAATTTAATACTCGGACGACGTAATGATGTGTCACACAAGTATAGATTGACTTACGTTTAATGTTTAATATTTCAACTAAAAGTAGGTATAACAATTGAAAGAAAATGTAGCATGCACAGAACATATTCAACCAAAAATACGCACTCAAAACAAGCAACACTTACAAGTGTAAATAGAAACAAAGCATGCGACACCATAGGCACAAAATGATTGCCAGTGATTGTACTCCATTGGAACGGTCAATGACAAAAACGCCGTGACTGTTTAAACAGGTTCTAGTGGGCACCATAACTCACTATATTACCATCCCGATTAAACGGGACAGTGTAAATAAAGCAATTATATCTTCCAACAAACTAGGCATTATTAAAAGGCAATATAAGTATAACATAAAAATGATCATGTAAATATGAATATACAAAACGCTTAGAAAGCCACGAAATAGGTACACAATCAATTGGCAGACACCAGATCAACAATGCACCGTTAAGAACACGCCAGACAAAATTGACAATGTAACAAACATTACACGTGTCCGTCCTTTCAAGATTTAGGTAGACGTCATCATAAGGTTCACAATATATCGGGTTATCGCAAAAGAGGAAAGCATAAAGGCGAACTGTAAAAGGGTCAACATACAGTGTATACTAGTATGATAAGATCAAAACCACTTCTAACAAGTTTAATAAAGGTAGAATGAAGGTGATTTTGACAAAGGATCTTACGAAGTTTGTAAATCAAAGTAGCTATTCAAGTCGAATAGAAAATACCGTAGACGTAAAGTTGTGATAGTATTGGTCGCAGAAAGTAGACCAGGGTTACAATTAAATTATATATGCAAACGCTTTTCGAAGTTTATGGTAACTGTAGCCCTGATGGAGTAGCATTTTAGTTATACAAAGGTTACGAATGTTAAAATTCTTAAGTCGACTACAAACTCTAGAGGAACAAGTAAGTTAAGAAACATATACACCAGAAGACGTTGCTGCACGGACATCCTCTTCTAAGCGGGGATAATTAACGATGTCAAAATTGAAATCATCTCTTTTGTCATAGATGTTTGCTTATTATTTCTCCATTTTCAATCGAGAGATGCAAATCGAGACTAAAAGCGACAGAATCAGTAATATTAGATTTTTAAAGTTGACGATTAAGCAAGTATTCTGAAAGGAAAAAAGAAACTCGACACGGGAATTTCCGCTATATATTGTATGTACACGATGCTGCTGTTAATCGAATGGCACATGGCTACGTAAGATCTTTCCTTTTGGAAAAATAGACTAAAACAATACGTAACACAGCAAATAGTAGTCCTGCAAGTTTCAATATTGACAGAGAACGCGTTTGACTCAAGCATGTGAGCAAAATTAGGATGTAACATTTTGCAAACTCGTTACCTTAAATACAGTACTGAACTGGCTCAATTGTTCAAAGAGGAACTTCAACATTTATGAATTTCTTCTTACCACGTGAACTGTGATTAAACGTGTACAACATCACAGTTGTGCAATTTCTCTAACTAACTGCAACTTTTTTTTAAAACAACATCTTGGGATTTCCTTGGAATATACATGTATATGGAATTAAGTGTGCAGTATATACAATATATAACGGAAATTCCCGTGTCGCGTTTCTTTTTCCTTTCAGTATAAATAGAAAACACTATAATTGAACTGTATCTTTAAATGTCCAAGTCGCTACCCATAATATCAGTCGTTTTATGTGTGTGTTGGTTCATATTTGGCTTCCATTTCGGACTGTGTCCTGTGTATGATGCATTTCCTGCTCGACATTTATATATACATAAATGCACATGGTGTCAACATATCTTTTTTATTTCTTTTTTTTTTAAACATTTCAGGAAATTATGGATCTGGACGACGCTGCCAACTTTGAAAAATGGCCCCATGTGACTGGAATTGTTATGACCGTCCTCAGTACCATATCGAACCCCCTGCTGTTCCTTGTATTTAGTCAAACGTTTAGGACATCTTTGACTGCTGCTTTCAGATGTTGTTCTGATGGAATGCGATCGGATAACAACGTTTCTGTTCATATAATTCCCTTGGAGAGGTTACGTCAGGTCGAGCCCCGTGCTGCAATGTATCCTGAATAATTAAGATGCTAGTATACAGTAGTGTTCTAAAGAAAGTTCACGAAACCTTCTAAAACACTCCATCCCCTAAGTAGAATCTGTTTTACAAACAGCCGTGATCAGCTTGGTTCGCGTGAGAAAACGGTAAACAACATTTGTATATATTGTTGAGGCTCGGCGATATATTTAAGAAATAGAACATCGTTTACTGTGAATTATCGTTTAATATATCACGGTTTGGAGTTCAATTGAACGACAAACCGTGATATATTATAGATAATTCACCGTAAACGATGTTCTATTTCTATTCTAATACCCCTAAAATGTGAAAATAACGCACACATCTGAAATCTTTCGCATTGCTTTGCTTGCTCTCCTAACGTTGCATACGTTACAATGCGGAATGCGCAATGCGCAATGCTTATTCTCCTTACGTTGCAAACATTACAGTGATATATCGTTCATTATTATATAACCTATAAATAGACGCGTTTTCATTGGCTAAAAAGTAATTTTTTAGAAAAAATATCTAGCGATATTGACCTGTTTTTTTGATATTGACCTGTTTTTTTTGATATTGACCTGTTTTATATAATTGTTTTTTTGATATTGACCTGTTTTATATAATTGTAAATTGAGGGTTATATAATAAAACAGTTATGGACTTTTCAGCTGTTATACATGATGTTGATATGTACCAAAAAATCATTATTGACCTCGGCTATCGCCTCGGTCAATAATGATTTTTTTGGTGCATATCACATCATGTATAACAGCTGAAAAGTCCATAATTGTATAATATAATGAGATATTTTAAACTAGGCTATATAGTGCGGGTGTATTAGAATATGTGATAGAAATTAGTATACGTCGGATTAATTTGATGAACCGTTTAAAGGTATACATTATGGTATTTGAACTCTAGTGCTTGTAGTTATATAACACATTATTCACATTGTGTTTATACGAGGATTATAAAACATATGAAGACATTGTATACGCACGGCTTCACACAAGTAGACTTTACACTGTACTTGTTCGACATTTTTTTCTGAAAACAACCGGGTAACAACAAGTTCCTACTCCCACCCTAAATCTAATTATGTTTGTATAATTGTTAATGTGTGTATACGTGTAAGGCATATATTTGGACTATAGCTAAACATTTGGGAATACAATACAATTAAAATAAACATAAATAGTTGGTTTAAGTCTTTTATACGGAATCCTGTTAGGGCCATCGCGATCTCGCGTTTTCAATTTCGCGAGATTGCGAAATTGCGAAATAAAGTTCGCATTCTCGTCCTGTTCTGCATTGTAAAAAACACGAAGTTTGCAAGTCAAACTTCGTGCAAACCTCGCAATTTTAACTCGTTTTCATTTTGACGAGATCGCGAGAATGCGAAATAAATCTCGCATTCTCGCCGTATTCTACAATGAAAAAAAAAACGCGAGGATTGCACATCAAACTTTGTGCAAACCTCACGATTTTATATCGCCTATTCTACAATGAAAAAACCTGCGAGGATTGCAAATCGAACTTCGTGTAAACCTCGAGATTTTATTCTGACTAGAGTTCGAGAATAAGTACTATTTGTCTTGTTTTCACCCTCTGGTAAAAACGCGAGGTCTGCTAACCCAAACTTCGTTTAATTCTCGCGATTTTTTCATTGTAGAATAGGCCGATATAAAATCGCGAGGTTTGCACGAAGTTTGATTTGCAATCCTCGAGTATTTTTTCATTGTAGTATACGGCGAGAATGCGAGATTTATTTCGCATTCTCGCGATCTCGTCAATATGAAAACGCGATAAAATCGCAAGGTTTTCACGAAGATTGGCGTGCAAACTTCACGTTTTTTTCAATGTAGAATAGGACGAGAATGCGAAATTTATTTCGCAATCTCGCGAAATTTAAAAAGGCGAGATCGCGATGGCTCTAACAGGATTCCGTACTTTTATCCTTTAAGGCGCGAACCGTTTGATGTATGTTCTTCACTCCGCTTTGTCGTGCCCTTAACGATTTCTCCTTTGATGCTCTGACTTCAGATAAATCATCGAGTACATATGAAATTGTATCACATGAAACTGTTTGTATTCCGTATAATATACCCATTACGTATTTCCTTATATTAACCATGTATTATACAAGGCGACCGAAATTTCAAAATTCAAAATTCAAAAATTTCAAAATTCAAAATTTCAAAATTCAAAATTTCAAAATTCAAAGAATTCAAAATTCAAAATTCAAAATTCCAATTTCAAAATTCCAAAATTCCAAAATTTCAAATTTCAAAATTCAAAAAGTCAAAATTTCAAAATTCCAAAATTTCAAAATTCAAAATTCCAAAATTCAATATTCCAAAATTTCAAAATTCAAAATTCAAAATTTCAAAATTCAAAAATACAAAGTTCAAAAAGTCAGAATTTCAAAATTCAAAATTTCAAAATCAAAATTCAAAAATTCAATATTCCATAATTTCAAAATTCAAAATTCAAAATTCAAAATTCAAAAATTCAAAGTTCAAAAATTCAAAAATTCAAAGTCCAAAAATTCAAAATTTCAAAAATTCAAATTCAAAATTTCAAATTTCAAAATTCATGTGATAAAAAGGATCTGACACTCTATGTCATTTCATACAAAATTTTATTAAACTCGTCCAGGAATTTGTTATTAAGCTCGCCAAAGGCTCGCTTAATAACAAATTCCTGAACTCGTTCAATAAAATTTTGTATGAAATGACAACTCATGTCAGATCCTCTATATCTTCTTAGGTTTAACTTTTTTATATATTATATACCTAATTCTAACACGACCTCCACAGTCTTTCATATACACAAAGAAGAGAGACAGCTTTATCACATAACGTCCCTTGTTAGCTGTGTCGAACACCCAATTAATATTCTATTGTATGACACACGTGTAATACCACCCGGGACGATTTTGATTGGTTGAGTTAAACCTGTAACACTACGCAAGTTTATTAACTGAAACTATTTTATTTATTACAAATTCACCCAGATCCGAGTCATAAACTTATTATTTGTGACAGCTTATAAAAATAATGCACGTTATCCAAAACATTGTTGTTGGTTTGTTAAAAAGTTGGCGTAAAATGCTGTTTTGTAAAGAGGTAAAACACGAACTCTTTTATATGCAACGTTATGTGTGAGACGCGACGTTACGACGTCACATATGACGTTTTGGCGTTAAAATGTGTCTGACGTCGTGACATCTGAATTAATTTTTACTAATTTGATTGCAATGTTATGTGATAAAAAGGATCTTAAACTCGTTCCCATTCCATATAAGATTTATGAAACTCGTTATGAATTATTTTTAATTTTAACTCGCCAAAAGGCTAGTTAACATTTTGGCGAGTTAAAATAAAAATAATTCATAGCTCGTTTCATAAATCTTATATGAAATGGGAACTCGTTTAAAATCCTCTGTGTATGTTATTCTATGATAAAATACAGCTGTTCCATTAATTCCCCGCGTATATTTCATAAGCGCCACGTTACATGAGATCACTTGGTAAATATACGTCACGAAGACAAATTCAACAGTACTTTTAATGAAATGTTAATTACAACAAACTTGCCATGCTCCCAAACCGTGCACACCCCACACTCCATCATATGCACCAGTACATGTATATAACATTAATAAGCATCTTGAACAAGCTGAGAACGTTTGACGTCATACAGCGCAAGCTTATATGACGTAAGCAATGACTTAATTGTTTGTCACGTGACTACTAGTGTATTGTAACGCAGAACTTTACATAAGGGGGCGCCCAATTGAACAGCCTGTAAACATAGCAGCCTGCGAGATAATATATAGTGCCCCAACAATAGCATAAACAATGGGGTTATTGTTGTGTTAGAATCGAAATAATAAATACGTACCTGTATTTTATCGGTGAATAAAAATACAGTTAGGAGTTCGCATCCGAACGACTTAATTTCTTAAACATTTCTGTGTTTTTCTCATAACACCTATCTACGCTTTCTCAAATGTAAGGGGTTAACTCGGCGGGGATTATTTTTATTTACGCTGTCCTGTTGTTTAGGGATGATGACAGGGTAAGAGTGATGTTTGGTGCACCCTTGAACCGGTTTAAACTCCCCGGTGGTCCCTTTTGCTTCTGACCGTTTCAAGGCGGTACTCCTGTTGTCAACCCTTATATGTTTGTGATGTGCTTTTTTACTGAATGTGTTTTTAATCACCTTTGTGTTGTAATACTTGTTTGGAGTTACTGTATTCTGTGAATGCTACTCTTCCTGTTGGACTTATAACCTTTTCTTCAATAAACAGGTAAGTTAACAAACGTATCTTTGAAACTGTTGACAATGAGTCAAGTGTGTCAGGAATTATTGAAACAACATACATTTAATGTCCAGTGATGTTCTAATAAATTCTGAAAAGACGATTCTGAGAAATCATCGAACTTAATCATGAAAAGTAGCAGATTCGATTGTATTGAGTCGGATCATGAGAGTATAGTGTACGCCTCCTAACACCAGCATGAGTCATATTTACTTGTATGCTAAACAAATGGCGCCGTTGATTTTAAAGGAGCAGGAAGAAACAACACTAAAGATTTTGCACGCACGGAGGTACGTTTTACGACCACCATAAATCACTTCATGCGATAATACGAAGAGTATAAAACGAACACAAACAATAACAAAAGGTAGCAACTTGTTTTTATTCTTCTTCAATATTAATTAAATTGCTACGAGATGTCGTCTGACTTCCCAGACACCAGGATGTTGGTATCTTAAAGAAATTAAACTAACCCGCCAAATAACGGCAAAATGTGCACTAGAAAATAGTTTATCAAATCTCTATCCAGCTGTTCACGTCATATAATAATTTATATGTGCTATTATTATTAAAAGTATAGGTTTATTCACGGGCTCACTATGCGTAAATTGAATTATAGTTGGTAACTCTTCATTTGATCTCCAGTTTTGGGGTTTGCCCTAGCTGGTTAAAGCCGTTTATATTGTGTCTATAGAGTTTGGATTCTCGCAGTTCGTCCGTCGTCACCCGTCACACTTTAACCTGCAACATAACATTGGCCATAACTTGAAAAGTAGTTGACCGATGAACATAACACTTTCATCTGAAACCAAAAGCCTGCATAACATGACAGACACTTAGGGGTTACTTTGTCCATCGTCGTCCGTCGTTGTCTGTCATCCGTCGTCCGTCCGTCACACTTTAACCAGCAACCTAACCTTGGCCATAACGTGGAAAGGTTATGAAACTAACTCCGACTTGCATTTTGGCAGAGTTATGCCCCCTTTCATAAAACTAACCTGCAATCTAACCAAGCTAATATCTGACCTGTGTTCATGAAACTTCACCCACATCTTCATCTTAACCCAATGAATGTCGTTACACATGTCCAATAGCTATGAATTTCATTTTGACAGAGGTATGCCCCTTTCAATAACATTTAACCTGCAACCTAACCCAGCTCATAACTTGACAAAATATTGACCTATGGTCATGACATTGTATAAAAGCTCTTCTTTGTCAAGATTTATGCGCCTTTTGAAGGATTGCACCCACCGGCTTCAATCTTTATAGACTATTAGCTAGATTGTACTTGTTGAAATAACCACACGACAGGCGACACCCTTATAGTATATATATACATCGCCATCAGTAGGTTAAGAAACGGTGCATTCATTCATTCATTCATTATCTTTATTTCCTCCTTACAGGAGATTTTGAAAACAATCACATATTACATACAATATACATAATTAACATAGTGAGAATTAAAAACATATTATAATACATGTCAGTGACAAAACAAATCAATGGTGATTTTTACGCTTACATATCCATATACAGACGTAATGCTAGTAACGCTCATTTGCTAATAAAATACCCCAAAAAACCACATACGTTTCTTTTCTTTTTCTTAAGCTAGCATTATGACTAAGACACAATTGGTGACATAATTAAATGCCACTTTTGTGAATATGTCCATGTTTGGACAGCTTCTGTTTAGCAAGGACACACATCGGCCACTAATGACTTTCACCAGGAATGATTCATGGTCGCAAGACTCTAATTCATTTCTAGTTTCAAGTCCACAACTATTTTGAACTTCTTTGAGAAAGTTCAGCTTTATGGCATTGAACATTTCGCACGCAGTTAGCGCGTGATACAAGATACACAGAAGAGTACAAACAGGGCATCTGCTCGCTGTCTTCTGAGGTGTATGAGCCCAAACTTTAGCAATAGCATGAGCACGGTAAAGATTAGAGTGAGATTTAGCTAATTTTCAAACGATTGATGGTTCAATTGAGGTATGAATTTTACGAAATAAGCAAAAATTGTTATCGGAAAATATACGGGATTGTCATAGTAAAGTTTTCTTTTGTTTGATAGCTTTAGATACTGACATCTTCCACGCTGATTTACTTGGGAGTTGTTGGTATTTTAACAAGTAGTCATTAACGATATATGTAAGCTCATAGTAATTCAGTACGTTACAAATATCTGGAATAAAGCCATACATACGGCGGTTCATGTTGGATATGTATAAAAGGTACCGTCTTAGGAACAACATATGAGAGACGGAATATGTTGGTAAGCTGAGTAGTTTGTGAAGAAACATTAACTTTCTTTTATTAATTTCAGAAGTTATAAGAAATAAGCCAACCTTTGCCTCACACATATCAGATCTTGTATTTACATAAAAAGCTTGTATTTTCTTTACAACAAAATGTTGTAGACGATTTAACATGTCAATTTCTGTTTGGGTAAGTTCATTCCAAAGTTCGCAGCCATATAATACAGTAGGAATGATGATCTTACAGTATAAATTGACAGAGTTAATAGGATTTAAACCATAAGGATGGACACCTAAAACATTCATCGCATAGAACGCGTTTCTCGCCTTCTGACATCGTTGTTCAATTCTAAGATTCATTTTCAAATTCGATTGCAAACGCATACCAAGATGTACTGCTGTATTCACATACCAAGATGTACTGCTGTATTCACCTTGGTCAGATTCTCAGTTCCAACTAGAATAATAGGTGGTTGAAGAGAGCGTTGTTTTGTAAAAACAAGAAGATTACATTTGGGAACGCTAACCCGGAATCTCCATTTCCTCGTATAAGTGGCAACGATATCTAGGAGACTTTGTAAGTTAGCAGGTGATGTTGCTATTAAGGAGATATCATCGGCAAGGGTAGGATTTCCGCAAGGTATAGAACATATTGTTGCGCCGAGGTTTGAGTTTTGTAAACTGTGCAGTAGTTCATCAATAAAGACTAAATAGAAAAATGAAGAGAGTACACCGCCTTGTCTTACTCCTCTTTCGATCTGAACCGGAAATGATGTCATTCCATTCATACTAACTTTGCACTCAAGTCCTGCGTATAGATCAATAATGATCTTTAACGATTTTCCGACTATTCATAACTCGCCTAGTTTTAAAAATAATGCGTCATGCCATACTGTGTCAAAGGCTTGCATTATATCTAAGAGTGCAACGTAAACATTGCTGCCTAGCTCAAAATTGTGATAAAAGCATTCCTGTAAGTTAAAGCCGGTAGTTATACAGCTAAAATTCTCTTGGAAACCTTGTTGCTGAATACAAGGAAAGTTTGTATTTCGTGTTTCTAGAAAGGCTTTAAATCGATTCAGACATATCGTGTCAAATATTTTGCTAAAGCACGGAATTAGGGATATGGGTCTGTAACTTTTTGGATCTTGCTTAGTCTTTCCGTTTCCTTTATAGATTGGAATGAAAATACTTTGTTTCCAAGAATCTGGGGTAAGTTCAGTCAAGATAATTTTATTAAATAGGTTAACTAGGGCTTGTGCTATCATTTTACCACCATGGATAACGTGCTCATTCTGTATATTATCGCCGCCTGGGGCTTTCCTTGTCTTCAATGCCGATGTGACTTTTGATAACTCCCTATCATTAACGTCCTCTTCCAAACTATCGGCGGGATGTTTAGGTAGTGCATTTTGTTTTTTAAGAGATTCAATTTCTGATTTTAGATGTATGCTAAGAGGACATGACATTTCGCCATAGTCAGTATTAAATACGCTTTTAAAATGTAATCCAAAGCCGTCAGCTACATCTTCATCTTTAAATAGCGAGCCATTAACTTCTATCTCCAAGCATGACTGAATTCCCTTGCTCTTACGTCTATTAAGTAATCGCCAAAATAGTCTATAATCAGTTTCTGCGGCTTCGTCAATTTCGTCAAATACTTTGTTTTCGTACTGTCCAGATTCGGAGCGTTGTAATTTTCTAAAGGCTGCCTTCGCAGTTTTGTAGTCATTAAATGTTTTATGGTTTCGACCACGTGGCCTTCCCGATTCTATCCATGAGCGACGGAACTTTCTAGCTTTAGTATGAGCACTTTTAACTTCGGGTGTCCAGTATGGTTTAGCGAAAGCATTAAACTTACTCTTAGTCAAGTGTTCAAATGCAGACTTATGTAATGCGCTGACAATAACATTATTAAGATCTGTAGATGACATTATGTCAAGCTCAGCGTGACAAAGAGACAGTTCACATTCTATTCCATTCTGGTAATTAAGTCTGTGTCATTACACTTGTTCCAAGCAATGCATATTCGGTTGCTCATATTAGTACTAACCGCCTTCTGATTATGTTTATGCAGTTTAATGTGACAAATCAATGGAAGGTGGTCTGAAGTAAGTATTTCAGATTCATCAGATATTTGAACATGTATTATGTCTAACAGAACGTGTTCATCAACCAGAATGTAGTCAAGCATTGCTTTTGTTGGAATGTATGTGTAATTAGGTCCACGCATCATATTAAGATCATTGATCGGAACGAGATTTGACTCGTTAACATAGTCGGTAAGTAGCTTCGACTTGGAAGGAGAACCTGATATGTTAGTATCGGTATTCAAAATTTGCGCATTCATATCTCCTGTTAAAATAACATTTCCCTTTTTTGAATAAAAAGAGGTACCGTAATCATTTGTAAATCACTAAGCGCGTCTTTGTAATCATTAATATAGTTGTTAGCAGGCATGTACGCACAAAATATGAACATCGGATGCATGTGGTTGGCTTGAAATTCTATACCTGAAATGCGATTATTATCGATATTCATATGACTGACATACTGACCAATTGATTTTTTATATATAATAGCCGTACCACCTTTTCCACATCTTGCATTGCCATACTGTTCAATTGATTCATCAGATGTTGCAATATAAGTATAATTTGAGTCGATACTCTCAAGGAAATACAAGGAATGGGGAAATAGCTTATGCTCACTGATGAGGGCAATATCTACATTATGGCGTTGCAACATGTCTGCCAGTGCACATGCAGAGGACATGATTCCTCTAACGTTCCATACTAAGAGGTTTAGTGTCATGAGAAGCAGTAATAACAACCTAATTCTACAATAATACATAGTCGTAATGAATATATCCATAATGACATGAATTTTACATACTTTCACCTTCCCATTCCTTTCTATATTGCTTTTCATTGTCTTTATAGTACTTATAATACTGGTTACTTTCATCTATGGAATAGTAATCGTCGTCATGTCCTTGTCTATTGTCTTGATGGTAATGACCGTACTCGTTGTTCTTATTACGTCTCTTAGTCATTGTAATGGTGAATGTATGTGTCACTGCGTCTCTCATCTGTGTCATATCTTTGTTTGTCATAACTGTTTCTATGTCTGTCCCGTTCACGTCTTCTGTTTTCAGTATTCTTTTTTCTATCATCTAATTCTTTATCCCAAGCAGTTTTGTTTACCCATTTTCTACAAGCTATATCATCAGGCCAAAACTCTTCACATTCCACCTTCTCTTCAAAAACACTAGGTATATTTACTCTAGCAGAGGACCCATACCGGCCATAAAACATTTTAATTTGCGTCAAACGTATACCTTTGTCATACAAAAACTCATATAGACCATCTTCGGTCGAACTTGAATAAATATTAGAAATATAGTATGTTGTAATGTTTTTCCTTCGTACAGCTTGAAATCGGTCGCGCATCGGGGGATTCTCATCAGCTGAAGCAACATCATTATTATGCAAACTCGAGCTCCTTATAATTGGAGGAGCAGCTTTGGGCGTATTAGAGTTTTGAGAAGAGCGCTGATGCCTGTCCGATTTTGCTGTGCAAGGATCATTAGACTTTCCTATATTCAAATATACGGATCGATTCTCAGAGTCAATGTCACTTGTAGAGCGATTCTTCTGAGTGCTCTGTATGTTATCATTCCATTCACTCACAACATTTGAGAAATCGGGTTGCGATTTAGGTTGAAACTGAGATAAGTTACTAAACTAACCCGCCAAATAACGGCAAAATGTGCACTAGAAAATAGTTTATCAAGTCTCTATCCAGCTGTTCACGTCATATAATGATGTATATGTGCTATTATTATTAAAAGTATAGGTTTATTCACGGGCTCACTATGCGTAAATTGAATTATAGTTGGTAACTCTTCATTTGACCCTCCAGTTTTGGGGTTTGCCCTAGCTGGTTAAAGCCGTTTATACTGTGTCTATAGAGTTTGGATTCTCGCAGTTCGTCCGTCGTCACCCGTCATACTTTAACCTGCAACTTAACATCGGCCATAACTTGAAAAGTATTTGACCGATGATCATAACACTTTCACATACGTCTTCATCTGAAACCAAAAGCCTGCATAACATGACAGACACTTAGGGATTACTTTGTCCGTCGTCGTCCGTCGTTGTCTGTCATCCGTCGTCCGTCCATCACACTATAACCAGCAACCTAACCTTGGCCATAACGTGGAAAGGTTATGAAACTAACTCTGACTTGCATTTTGGCAGAGTTATGCCCCCTTTCACAAAACTAACCTGCAATCTAACCAAGCTTATATCAGACCTGTGTTCATAAAACTTCACACACATCTTCATCTTAACCCAATGAATGTTGTTACATATGTCCAATAGCTATGACTTTCATTTTGACAGAGGTATGCCCCTTTCAATAACATTTAACCTGCAACCTAACCCAGCTCATAACTTGACAAAATATTGGCCTATAAAAGCTCTTCTTTGTCAAGAATTATGCGCCTTTTCATAAACTTTGACACTTCATAAAAAAACGCTCCATAATTCATGAAGGATTGCACCCACTGGCTTCAATCTTTATAGACTATTAGCTAGATTGTACTTGTTGAAATAACCACACGGCAGGCGACACCCTTATAGTATATATATACATCGCCATCTGTAGGTTAAGAAACGGTGCACGTATTTTGTAAACTGTTTCATATTTACTTACTTGTTCCAGAACTGATTTGATTGTATTAACATCCGAGAATACCATTTATTAAGCGTTTTCAATCAGTAATACCTACGCAGAAACTCTCATTTTACATTATGTGGTCCGAGTATTAACTTTCATACCCCATCCAACCCCTTCTCCAGGAAGCGAAAATGGGGTTGGCTTGGGTATGAAATAAAACCTTAATTTCGGCTTAAAAAGTTGCATATTGTAAAATTAAAACATTATAATAGGTAATTTCAAACAGGTTAGCGTATTTTGTTCAGTAAAATCTTAATTTGGCGTTGTCCGTCCGTCCGTCCGTGGGTCCGGAGCCATATCTTCATAACTGCAGGTTGGATTTTCATCTCACTTGGTAATAATGTTTATCCTAATAGTGGGATGACACGCGGCTATTTTTTTCTTGAGACGCCCCAGTAACGCCGGAGTTATTGCCCTTTAATTGATATAAAATGCTTAATTCTGTCCGTCCACAGTCATAACTTTTTAACAGCTTGTTTGATTTTCATTAAACTTCATTATAATGTTTATCCCAATAGTGGGATATGACGCGGCAAATTTATTTCGGAATCGTCCTAGTAACCCGGAGTTATTGCCTTTTACTTGACAAAAATTGCTTAATTCTGTCCGTCCACAGCCATATTTTGATAACCGCTTTTTTGATAAAATTGAAGATGATTTTCATTAAACTTGTGGGATGTGACGCGGCAAATTTATTTCGCAATCGCCGGAGTTATTGCCCTTAAATTGATAAATGTCTCCTCGAATTATTCAGGTCGTAGGTTCAAATCTCACTGCAGGCATATTTTTCTTCTCTTTTTTTAATTTTTTTTTCCTTTTTTTCATGAGAAACCTTGGTTCATGTGTTCAACAGTTTAATATTTTGTATTTATAAGCAGCTTTATGGTCCTCTACCAAGTTTGTTCAAATGGGGACACTGGGATCAAATTTGGCTCTGCCCCTGGGTCACATGTCATACATGGTTTGAGTATTTATATTAATGAATGTTTGATTTATTTTAAAGCTAGCCAAACTTGAGCCAAATACATATCTCCCCATGACATGATCATCTGATAGTAGCCGTAGTAATGAAATGAAGTAATCAGAATGATGAATATCACATGGCCAGGTAATTAAAAAGTAATTATTGATATACAAATCTACATTTTTTGCATATTACATTTATTACTCTATTATACACACCTGCTAATATTACACCCAGTCCAGCCCTTAGTCCCACTATAAAAGTCAATGCCTTAAAATGGTACATATTTTTTTCTCCAAATCTACTATGGTGATGAATTTCAAAAATACCTGTATCTAATAGATATTCGAATTTATGAAGGCTCAAGGTCAAGATTTATACTAATTAAAAATAATCCGACACATTTCTTCCTCTCGAGGATAATACATCATTCGGCGGGGGATATCAATTCATCGAATTTGCTTGTTAAACATGTTTTACTGTGGAAATATCCGTTATAATCTTGCTAATATAAGCTTTCCCGCAGCTTAATGGAATTAAGGCGGGACAGCGTAATGAGTTCAGAGTAAAAAGGACATAAGCAACACAAGAAAAAAATGGTACTCATTCTCAGTTACTTGCATACACATTAAGAAATTTTCCGTATGCAGATCTTTTATGGATAATCCACCATAAAATCATTGCTTAATAAATACATTCGCAGCAGGATATGGTATTCCATTTTTTTGATCTGCTTTTAATTGGCCTTTAAATATGTTTAATATATTTAAAAGCATTGCGTGATATTTCATTGACTTCCATGACAATTAATAAAATCGCAACAGGTAATTTTCTTCTAACTTCCTGATCTATCCTGTCAATCGGCTTTTTAATATTTTTAATCAACTTAATTACATTGCGTGGCGTTGCTACGAATGTCGATAAACAAAAGTGGAACTCATAAAATAAAAAATAATTTCATGTAAGATGTTATAATTATTTACCGACCCTCTATCCTATTTCCATACAAATATACATATACTCCTCAAAATAATGTATTTAAGGACCATGAAATGGAGACAGTAATAATTACTTAAACTTAACCCTTAACCTGCTATGAATGTATAATGGACTGTCCTTTCTTTAAATTAGACCATTCCATTTATGTTACAAAGAGGTGTTTTGTAGAAATGACTGAAGAGCAACCGGACATTGTAAACCTTGAACTCTGTTACTCGCAGGCTTATCTGGGTTTCCAATGGACGCAACGGCTGTTGTAGTCGCCCTTAGCAGACTAAGGGTAAATATCATGGATTTCATATTTATATAAAAAGTTAATATATGTGTGTAATGTAGACAATTGTACAAGAATACAACTAACATTGCAAAAAAGACAGAACAATGTTCAATAACAGCACTGTAAAAATTACCAAAATCTAAACATGTTCCTTAAATTGTTTTGAGGAGTATATAAAATTAATATATGTATATATATTTATATATGTATATATATTGATATTAAAATCTGCTCACAAGCACTATTGCAATACAGGAAAAGCAATTAATTAAGTCTCTGTGGAATAACCATTACATATTACCATGGACACGGATAACAGTTGATTTACCACTAAAATGGATTCAACACGATAATGAACATTTTTCTAGATCAGTCCTATTATGAACAAAAGCTGTCGGAAAACAGCTCAGCTGGATTATTTGCTTTATTAGATTATACATCAGACAAACCATCAGTGAAGAACCAGCTCTTCGTCATGTTCATAAAAGCAATACTTTACGAAATGCGAGCGATATATCCAAGAGCAACATTAACACATGATAAAAATAATATAAGGCACTTGGATTTGAAATAAAAGCGTGCTTTATAAGCTTGTTTGTGTAATTAAGGAATCCAGTGCATAGCATGTAGTTGAACGTTTGTTTTTCGTTTCATCTAGCCCAGCCTTGAAGCCGTGCAATGAGTTATACGCGTGAAAATAGCATCCAAAGTAGATTAACTATAATATAGATAGATAGATAGATATTTTATTCAAACATAAGGCATTACGCCCAACAGTTCACATGCAAATAGTACATACATATAAACATGTATATGAAATACACACAATATATTCCAGTTAATGACAATTTGTATAATTTCATAGGTGAGTTTCAAGATCATCTGTATATGTTACAAAAGTATTTGACAACTATTAAGTATACAAGTGTTTAATATATATTTTTAAATTAATATTCCTAAGTACTGATCAGAACACATTTATATCTGTGGGCAAAAATGGAGAAAAGTGATATTTATTTATAAAACATGTCTCTTCTTTTAAAACTTTTACAAATGAAAACGGACAGTTTCTTTAATAAACTCTTGTTTTCTGTTGTCATAAGTTCAATACATTTTGGTATGTTTGGCCGTTTCCAAAAATATTTGTTAACATATTCTTTTCTAATATCTTGATATAGTGAACACTCCAATACAAAGTGAAATTCGTCTTCTAGTATATTACATAGCTGGCATTTTCTTTCGGATCTTGGTGTTTTATTTGGTCTATGCCATCGACCAGTTTCTATTTCTAACCTGTCCCTAGAGACTCTTAGTTTTGTAAAAAAAGCTCTAAATTTCTTTATATTTAGTACATCTAGATAATACTTAAACCTGAAATCTGATATTAATCTGTATGTACTAGCTTTAGTGGAATCCGATAATTCAGCATTCCAATTTTGTATAAAAATATCTTTAATTCGTTGTTTAAATATATTAATGAAATACGTTATGTTTTCTACTCCTTGAGAATACCAAACTTCATTAAATCCTGTTCGTTCCAATAACCCTTTAACTTGAGATGCCCAGTTTAATTTGTTTGGGTTTACGATCAGATCATCTAACATAACATTATACATATTTGTTATATATTTGCGATCACTCGTACGTGTAATTTTTAACCAGAACCGGATAATATAGGCCATACGTTGAATTTTTAAAGGGACTCACCCGAGTTCTCCATATATGAAATTGTTTTGAGTTTGTGTTTTAACACATAAAAGTTGTTTACAAAATTGAAGGTGTACTTTCTCTAACTTTTCCGCATTTGAAAATCCCCATATCTCTGCGCCATAATTTAATATAGGCAAAATGAGTTTGTCAAAAATTTCTAAAGTGTGACTGACCGATAAGTCAGTAAATTGATTTATATATGACTTCATTTTGAAGATTGCCTTTAATGCCTGGCCACTTAATGATTCGAACGTTTGATCAAAAGAACCGCCTGTGGTTAAGACAATTCCCAAATAGGTAAACTTATTTACAATTTCAATTACAGTATTATTATATGTAAACAATAGGTTCCTTTTTATCTGACCGCCTTTTTTAAAAAGCATGACCTTCGATTTATTTTCATTTACGACCAATTTCCATTTCTGGCAATAGCTGTACAGTATATCTAACCCATCTTGTAGCCCCTTTTCAGTATCCGAAAATATCACTATGTCATCAGCGTATAATAGTAACGGCAACTTTAACATTCCAGTATCGATACCTTTAAAACCATTTAGTGTAAAATATTCTTCTTAATCATTTACATAGATAGAAAATATAAAAGGTGACAAACAATCGCCCTGCGGCGCTCCAAGAAAACAGCTAAAACTGTCACTAAGCTGGTTTTGATACTTTACTCTTGATTTTATGTTCGTATACAATGATTTAATAATATTAAGGATTTTACCTCTCACTCCATATTGCATAAGGTTATAGAATATGTTTTGTCTAACCAACAAATCAAAAGCTTTAGTGAAATCTATGAAAATTACATATAACTTTTTTTTTTCATTCAATATATGATTTATCAAACCATGGAGAACGAATAGGTTATCAATAGTTCCCATATGTTTTCGAAAACCAGCCTGTGCTTCAATATAAATATAATAATCCTCAGCCCATGTAGTTAACCTGTTGTTTAAAATTCTTGTGAATAATTTACCGAATGTACTCAGTAATGTTATCCCTCTATAGTTTTCTGGTTGGTTTATATCTCCTTTTTTGAAAAGTGGTACAATATAGCCTTCCGTCCAGTGAGAAGGGAAATAACCTATATCAAAAATCTTATTAAAAACGTTCAATAAGTATGAATCTAAATACATGCAACCATATTTGAACATTTCATTTATGACATAATCCGATCCGCCTGAGCGGTTGTTGTTTAACTCTTTACATGCTTTATGAATTTCTGCTTGACTAATTTCAATATTAAGTTCGTCAAACATTATTTGTAGTTCATTGTTTAACATTCTATTATTAAAATATAAAATATCATCATCTGGTTGGAAAAATACAGATTTTGGATCGTTTATTGATTTGAAATAATTTGCAAATTGAGAGGTCGTTATATTTGATTTTGGCACTCCAGTGCTTGCCGTTTTCAGGAGTTTCCAATATTCCTTTGCATTTTTATATCTCTGTGACTCTAATTTCTGAGTTTTTTGTTTTCTAAAACTTGTTTTCTTATTTCTAATGACTGTTTTATAACGAGACCTAGACTGAGTCATAGCTTTTCTGTTTTCTGTACAGTCAGATTTTCTATAATTATTTAAATTCTTATAAAACTGATTCCTACTTTCTTTGCATTCATTATCAAACCATGGCTGATTTTTCATTTTTGGTTTATGTTTAACATTATTATTAACCTTTTTCCTACAGATTGGGTCAAACACCTTTTCCATCATGTTATTAAAACAAGAAAGATTTGATTCAAGCTCGTCATGGGTTTCAATATTCCCTAAGTTGTCTGACAAATCTTCTAGTTCTAACTGAAAATCGTTTCCACTCACGGACGTTTTAAACTGTTCATATGTATCATGTCCCCATTTATAACAATAATCAATAGAATCCAAATGTTCAGTTGGAAGTATATCAGGCTGACATTTGTTTAATACAGCATTGTTTTTCAAAGAAAATGTAATAGCACAGTGATCGGAAAGTATATTCGGTTCATGTACTCTGAAGCTAGTGAAACATGGTAACAAAACAGGGTTACATATAACATAATCTACCACGCTACACCCAGCGTCCTTTACGCAAGTAAAATTACCTAAATATTTATCCTCTCCGACCCTGCCATTCATAATTCTAAGCCCAGTGGATTTACAAAAATTTAAAAGTAACTTTCCACTTTCGTTTACTTTAAATTCTTTCGAAATTCTTTCATAAATTTGATCTTCAACATAATCTTCCGGCATAAAATCTATATTATGCAAGAACTCGTTTTCAACATAATCCTTCAGTTGTCTTACTCTACTATTTAAGTCCCCCGATATTATAAAATAGCATTGGTTATAAATATGATTAAAAGACAATATATCCTCTAAAATGCATTCAAATAGGTTTTGTTCAACAAAATGTTCACGGCTGCTGCCAGCAGGGATGATATAAGTCAAACATAAGATCACATCTTGATCAAGATTAAAAACACGCTTATCAATTTTTAGCCATATAACACTGTCGTAAGCAGTTTTCAATAAAGTAACGCTCGATCTAATAGTATCAGCTATATAAACTATTAGGCCTCCACTATCGCGTCTGGCATTTTTGTGATTTAATTTTCTGTTTAGAACAAAATGTGAAAATCCCTTTACGTTATAATCACAACTGTCATTTAACCACGTTTCTGTAAAAAGCAATATATCATGAGAATTAAAGAGATCGATTAGCTCATTTGATAACAGTTTATTATAGGAAGTAATGCTCCCGACTTCAAGAAATGAACTATTGAACAAATAAATGTAGGCATCACGCAATTACATTAGTATCTGCTTTATCAGCAGGAACTAGAAAACATTTGTTATGAAATTCATTGATTCCCGATTTCAAATTGCGAAACGAAAATCGAGGTCTTGAAGGAAGTAAAGAGGGGTTAGTTGTATACAAGTTAATACGGGTATCTATGATTATAAGGTTCCTTTAGCCCCACTAAATGAAAAGAATAATGTATTTCTAAAACGTAGATATAAAAATCGAACAGGACAAGCACCATTCAAGGACGACAGTCAACCACAAACACACATTGAAACAAAGAACAACTATATATAAAGATGTAAACAAGCAAGACAAAACATCACAAACACACAAGGGTTCACAATAGGGCCACCGCCTCGAAAGTTTAATTTGTTATGCGATTTTTTGAAATTGTGTGTATGTTTTGCATACCATATTAAACGTCTGTGATTTTGAAAATGATAATGTTTTTTGTGTGGAAAACTGTGCTTTTAAATAAATATGTTATAATTATATTTCCGCAATTTAGCACCATATGACATAATCTCAAGTGTCTTTCCTTTTATGTTTCTGGGAAATCTAAATATGCAGAAATCAACTGCAAAGTCTTCCTCATGCAGTTTTTTCCTTTTGAAGTTTGTCAAAACTAAAGACGAAAATACCCATTGATTATAAAATATAACGCCTTTATTTTCATAAATATATACAATAAATATATTCGGTTTAATTTTTACCGTTTTAATTTTAATAATAACATGCATGCTTGCACCGGAAATTCAGGAGAATTTGTGTCATGTGACAGCTGGGTATGAGTACGATTTTATTAAAGTTCTCCGACCATGTTTCGTTTCATGAACATGTTTATTTAAACCGAAATCAATAAACAACAATATATATTTACAATTCACACAATGCAATATCTGTGAACAACGAGAACAAGATTTTATTTGATGACGTAAAAAAACTTTGAACAGTTAAATAATCCACACGTAAATGTATTTATTAGTTATCTGGCAATAGTTGTGCAGCTATACAATTCAGATTTACCTCATTTTTCTTTGCAGTCACGCAGCGGTAAAAGTGGTATCTGCGTCACACAAATAATACTTATATTTACATACAACTTAGTAGCGAATTAAAATATATGTTTCTCTCCGGGACTATCAAGAAATGTTCATATGATGTTTAAGAATTACATTTGTTAATTGATAATACTAGAAAAATGGTGCCACTCATCTTTTAAGTTTTAGACCACTGACAGACGATCATGTATTAAAGCAACTATAAATATGTAAAAGAAACTACATATACCCACCTTGTATGTCAAACATTGTATAACATTTGTCCACACCAAATAGAAACGAACGTTGTTATTGTTTTCTTTCAGGCGCGTAAGAAGTTCCTAATACAATTTACCGAAAAATATCACCGCAAAAGTAGGTCCAACGTTGTAAGCAAAACAATATTGAATATTGTATTAATTTTATTATTTTTATACAAAATTAAGAAGACTATGAACTAGAATGATAATAGAAATGCAAAACTTTAGTATATTTGGGGGAAAAAAATCACTTTCTTATTCGAATTTCTAATTTTGAAGGTAATTAAGATTCTGATAATGTCCGACCTTTTCTGAGACACATAGTCATTCTCAAATCTTCTTTATTATCATTTCACTTACTTAATATTAGTACACTGTGTTGGCATGCATAATGTATTGGCGTTTTTATTATGACAAAAGGTATTATGTGCAGTAATATTTTGTTAAATAGAACTAATCCATTGTTAATCAAAACAATAACAAGACATCGAACAGGGTAGCACAATATTTCCATATATGTACCCTTAGAGGAGCGCAAGAATTTTTCCAAGTAGAAAGGGAGTTCGGATTCGCATGTCCTTTACAAAAAATCCTCAAGGAATCGGCAGATTGGAGCTCAGTACGCATCAACATCACCCATTGTGTGAAATTTATATTTCGGACTTGATCTAATAGACCACGATTTCTAAATATCATTGCTTTCGTTGTCAATACATGTTCTGATAACATCTACGTTAATTCTGTCAAATGGTTTCAAGAACAAGTTTTCTTCTGTATCATTAAAAAACAACATCGAGAAAAGAAAATGGAGACAAACTGTCACATTGACGTACTCCTTAAGCGCAAGTTGGGTGTTCAATAAGTTAATTTCAAAGCTTTCAATTCAACGCATTTATATCCAAACTTGATTAATGTCTAAAACAGTAAATCTGTTACCTAGTTCGACATAATTACGTAGAAACATTATCTCTTGCTATATAAATAAAAGCATCTGAAAAAATCAATAAACCCACAATACGATTAGTATAGATTCTTTTATTTCCATTATCATATGAATAATTATCCCATGTACAGAAACTCATTATCGACAGTGTTCATATGTTTACTAAACATAATTTTCAATATAAACATTATAAACCCACAACCAATCAACACACGTATTAGACAATCGTATTAATATTTCTATACTTTTTAAGATTATTAAGCTTTACTAGTGTAATCGTATATATGATTGTTTTATTTAAATGTTGAGGGGGTTTGCAAGCATCTGACCAAAGCAGTGGGCCCAACTGACCTCAAACGGTTTGCCTTCCCAGTTGGCGAGATCCCCATGGGGAATCTTACCCCAAGTGTTTTTATGCATGTTACTGTATATTTTAACGGATTATTATATCCTTAATACTGTACTCACACCAAGCTCACATTAGAGTAGGCGATTATCTCTAAACAATGTATTGTGTACTATGATGTTATTAATTAAGTGGTTTCATATTGGCCCAGTTATTGGTCCAAGGACTGTCATATTGGCCCAAGGCTGAAGGTCGCGGGCCTTTATGACTATCCGAGGACCAATAACTCGGACAATATGAAAACACTTAATTAATGACAATTTTATTAATTAATAGCCACTACAGTATAATTTGTTTTTAATCAAATTATTTTGACATACTTTGCGTTTATTTATAGTAGAGTTAAGTTCATTTATATGTCAAAAAGCGAGCGCGAATGACGTTACTTAACGTTAATAACGTCATTTAAATCTCGTATTGGCGAGTATCTTCATATTGGCCTTGTTTTTTCGTATTGGCCGACTTCCGGTTCATATTGGCCGAGATTGCGTCGTATTGTGTGTAGAGTTTCTAGTAAATCAAGGCTAATATAGTTAAGTTAATTAATAATCAGCTATATTATGTGTAACACTAATATGTGAGCTGTATCTGTATTAACCATACAGACTACCTTCCCCGTGTTTAAATCACGGAGGCAGTATAATACTTTAGATAAGTTATGTTAAAATCTCTCCAACTGGGAAGGCGAACCCTTTAAGGTCAGTTGAGCCCTCTGCTTTGGCAAGATGCTTGCAAACCCCCTCAACATTTGTCAAAACTAAAGACGAAAATACCCATTGATTATAAAATATAACGCCTTTATTTTCATAAATATATACAATAAATATATATGGGTTTAATTTTTACCATTTTAATTTCAATAATAACATGCATGCTTGCACCGGAAATTCAGGAAAATGTGTGTCACGTGTCACCTGGATATGAGTACGATTTTATTTAAAACGCATATTTCATTAATAACTATTTAAATAAATCCTTTATATACTGACGGTCAATGAAAACGCACTATTAACACCATATGTTGGATTATTCGCAAACCATTTGGAATACAACAGTTGAAGAATTTATTTTTTATTTTTTAATTATTTGATCTTGAAACATAATTTGGAATACAACTGCTGAAACATTTTTTATTTTTAAATGATCTTAAAACGTAATTTGTCTTATATGTTTATTGGTAGGCTTTTATGACAAGCAGTTACGCAGTTATTTACCTTATCATTTAACACTGTTCGCTACGGATACTCATAAAATAAGAACTGTTCACTAAAAATAAATGGATTTGAACATATGGAACATTTACAAAGGCCACCGGCAAATATGCCAAAAATATAATCGAGATTTGAATGAGTTCTTGAAAGTAACACATATACTGACTGTCAATGCAAACACACCATTAACTCCGTACGTTTATGCTGTTGGATTATTCGAAAACCATTTGGTATAAAACTGCTCAACCAAGATTTTTATTTTTTTTATTTATTGAATCTTGATAAATAACTTGTCTTTTATGATAAGTAGTTACGCAGTTAATTACCCTGTCATTTAACATTGTTTGCTATGGATAATCATATAAAGAAAATTGTTCCACTAAATTTCAAGCTGCATTAATCTGTTTCTTAATAAATTCCAACTGATTTTACTGGCCTTTTTAATGTTTGACTTCTGACAGAATTATGCAATAAATATTTCGGAGAAAATGATTTCTTTCTACGAGGTAACTGAAGAAACCCGGAAATACACGTACATTTCATAACAACACGTGGAATGCATTAAATCAAGAAATGCAAGTAAATAGAGATTATTTAACTGCTGGGATCGGAAATCCTTCACGAGTGGTAGACGTGCGGTTCGTTCGTGAAAAATCAAAACACGTCTACCATCAAGTGAAGGATTACCCAATAATCGATCCCAGCAGTTAAATAATCTATTTATTACATTTTAAATTACGTTTTTGCAAACAAATATTCACTTTATTGAACGTTATCGGCGGATGACTCGACGTCAGCAACGCCTTTGTTGACGTCACGACTCAACGTCGCAACGTTAGTTATTATTGTGTTCTAAGTTAGCAACGTTAGTTATTATTGTGTTCTAAGTTAGTTATTAATATTAAGCGATTATGAATATTTTTGCACTGAGAAATCCCGATCTTTCACGCATAGAAATGTAATAAAACAAGTTAATGTCGGCTCGTTAAATGGATTATATCATATTTTGTCCAAAATGCCTCGAATTCTAACTTTTAAAGTATTTTTTTTGTGGTGCTTTTTCATTGACCGTGAGTATACATTCCGTATCATAGTGGATATAATCGGAACGGACTCACCAATTTCCGTATTTAGTGATTACCGGAAAACGGAAAACGTGGTTATCGTTAAATGTCTAGCCTAACTAGAGGAAATACTATTTTGAATGGGCGTTCTAGTGGGTTACATAACGGTTAATGTCTTTGGGATGGTCCTATGCCGATCATTACATTTGTCTAACTGCATTTTTAACACATCCTAATACAAATCAATCTGTTCTATATCTCTATCAAAGCAATCAAAGAATGATCCCAATGCAATAACACCGCCTTCAACTTCTAAGTCACCGAGTGCCACAGCTGCTACAGCATTTCTCCTTTTTAGAATGATGTCTTTCCAGGTACTTTCTAAAGATTTTATTTTTAAATCCCAATGTTTAGGAACCTTTTGCTTAACAATTGCCACTGAATTTCTCATTTGAATAAAATGATTTGATGAAGGCTCCGTCAATTCTATATACACAGTTTCATTTTTATGCCCACACGTTTCCGGTTTAAACAAGGTCGAAAAGGTTGACATCGAAAATTGTATTGGAAAACTTTCTACCAAGTTAGCTTTCATTTCCGGTCTTCCCTTTAGCTTTAAGTCAGTTGCCACTTCTAACGCACACGTCAGATAATAATTACGACCATTGTTGCTTATTTCTCTAGATCCTAATGAGGTGAGAGCTTCTATTTTGATATCACGAGCGATTTTATCATTTGGATTTACTCTTATTGCATAGCTTGATAATTCTAAAGCCCATTGAAAATCGCCTGATTTTAACGCGGCTTGTGCAGTTTTTATAATTGTTTCAACCCCAACCATTTCTACCATTTTCTCCGCCTTTTCCGACCGTGTAAGTGGATGGAGTTCTACAGGATCCCCACTAAACCATCCCATATTCTCTGCAAATACTGATTTTGAAGACCAAGCAATGGTACCGTAGAATTCTTTCAGGTACGGATTTGAGGCAAGGTTATTTGGCAAGCTAAGCATATTTGCAATTTCGTCTGGATGATATCCATAGTTAATGTAACGAATTGTCTGGTCGTGTACAAACTGGATGGCGTCCCTGTACTCTATAAGAAGTTTCATCACTGTTTCCCGGCCCTGTACTGGTCGTGTGTGACTCGGAACCAGTATTTCCGGTTCAAGATCAATCATAATATCCAGCGATGAAACCCACTGAAGCAGATTACGCGGAGTGGTTCCCCGTATGGCGTACAGATTCGGAAATGCTTTGTATATATCGTCAGCACAAAGAAATGCCTTCTGTTGCGGTAACCAGACACCTATTTGATCGTCAGTTTCACCGGGTATATGCACTATTTTCATCGGAATACCTGTATGAATATAGCACATATTTTATAAATGAACAACATAAGCATATTATTGGTGCAATTACAAACGCATCGTAAATATGGCATGCCTGGTATAAGAAAATGTCTTCTTTATTTCACAGTCTAAAGAGAAATCGTATGTATAACAATTGATATACTGAAAGGAAAAAGAAACGCATAATCAAAAAATTGCCTATACTACACTATTATATACACCTAATTCCACGTAATATTCCAGATATATCTCAACATGTTTTGTACAAAAAGGGGCTACAACTAATTACAGAAAGGACAATTCTGTCATGTAGTAGACCTTTTAATCAAGGTATACGTTGTTATTCGAAATTCATAAATGCTGAAGTTTCGCTTAAAAAGTCAAGCCATTTCAGAATTGTGCTTAATGTTAAGAGATTCCAATGTTTAAAGCCTAAGTTTGCTCACCTGCTTGAGCCAAATGCGCATTATGTCGATAATGAAACTTTAAAAGAGGTAACCACTGGTTTGTTCGATGCTGTTTAAACCTTCTTTCCGAAAGGACAGGCCTAATGTCGTCCTGTACCTTCGATTAGCAGTAGCATATTAAACATATATTATATAGCGGAAATATTCATTATGCGTTTCTTTTTATTTTCAGTATAATTTTACTATTCCTGTTTATGAATAATGTTAAGTTTATATTGCATGTGTTTCCTCATTGGCCAATCTGGCCTAATGGCATGTTGAAAGTCAAAGCTTCCAATGAATATAACACATCAGTTATATAACATACTTACAGCTGTGAACCCTATGATGACGCCTAGCTAAAGCCCATTGGGACGGTGGCGTTTGATGTTTGTCTATGATCTTTCTTGTCGTGCCCTTAATGGTGTATTCTCTTGTTGCTATGGCTTCTGCCAAGTCATTGAGTACTTTTATTGTGGCTTTCTAGGCTATTGTTTTTTTTTTGTATTATATTTACACGAGCATATTTGTGTTTTACTTATATTGCCTATTGCATTGATGCTGACTTGTTGGTTACAGATTAGATCATGGCGGGGATTTCTTTATTTACACTGTCCTGTTTTAATGGGATGACAGTAGGGTAAGTGTGTGGTTTGGTGCATCCTAGAACCTGTTTAAACCCCCCAGTGGCCTACTTTGCCACTGACCGTTCCAAGGCGGTAGCCCTATTGTCAACCCTTTTGTGTTTGTGATGTCGTTTGCATTTATGATTACTTTTGCCTTCTTGTTTGCCTGTTTGCGTGTTTGTTTCTGTGTTTTGTGGTTGACTGTCCTCCTTGTATTCCACTTTCTCTGTCCGATCTTTTTATATTTCTTAAAACAGGCTGATTTTTCCCTTTTTAGGTTACGCCGAATTTTTCAGCCTACACACAGCATATCACGTTTTAGGTTACGCCGAATCTTTGAGACTACACACATCATGTCACTTTAAACTCGATTTTAAAAAGATTAGGTTAGATCCGAAACACCAAATATTGCGCGTAATGTGCTGTTTCAGAGCAGTTAGGTATATATACCGAAAAGATAAATTTTAGCAAACCCTTATGCACATCTAGCTTCAATAAATGTAATGTTATTTTATATTGTGAAGTATTTTAAATCATCGGCATGACTTAGGTTGATCTTCTATTTCACTTATACTTTGTATTTCAGTGTAAGTATCAGAGTTATCTCCCATTTAGTTAAAACATACTATTTCACATTTAAAAATACAAATAAGGTAAAGAGCAAGACTTAACATTACAACATAACTGTTATTGGTCTCAAGTTATAAAAAACGCTAAAACAATTGACAATTTCATTGCCATTATAAAGATATAGGGAACCAAAGTTTACCATTTGTGAAATGACCTCCCTTTACATTAAAATAAGAACGAAATTAAAATTTGTGTAAAACATGTAGATTACCACATGTTGCTATTGTTTTCGTATATTTCTTTTGAGACGTATTCTCTTAATATAACTGATAATTATGTTAGTTATATTGCCCATGACCGCTTTTCCTAGAATCTGGTCAACGGGATTTATATGTTATTTACTTGCTTAACTTATTTTTTTCAGTATATGTTATATATATGTAGATATACAAATCGAACAGGCAAAGTAGCATTCAAGGACGACAGTCAACCACAAACACACAAAGAAATGAAGAACAACCATATATAAAGATTAATAAAAGGCAATATACGACTTCCCAAACACACAAGGGTTACATTGACTCTGTGAAAGCCATTTTAAAACCAACTAGAGCTATCACTAAAGGTGATTAATACCCCCGCTTGGTGACCTGTTTGAATTTATATGTATCCTAAAAAAGGTACTGATTCTGCATTTGCATATAAATTAACTAAAAAACAAATTTAATGAAAATAATTTCAAGGTGATTAATACTACCACATTGTTGTCCAGTCAGAATATAGGTATCATTTTCTTAATATGGATGCGTGGGAATACTCTGAAGTTTATGCTGAACAGAGTCTCAATTACAAATAATTAAAAAATATGTGGAGTCTCACGTATTAAATAACAAAAAGGAAAGGAAAATATGTAACAATGAGTCCTAAGTAGAAATTAGTGGAGTGTAACCTTATGTCTCATACTCTTTTAATATTATGTAATTAGTGGAATGTGACTGAAAACGGTTTCACATCATGCCAGAATGGAAAAGCAAAGTTGCATCCATTATCTGCTAAATAACTCGAAAGTGATTATTATATAGCCCCACGAGACCTTGTTTGGCGGGTGTATAAATATGTGGAGTCTTACATACAAATTAGTGCAGTCGAACCTTATGAAGTCTGTATAATTAGTGGAATGTATTTTTACATCAAACCAAAAAGGAAAAGCAAATATGCAACCATGCAACCAGTGTCTGAAAAATAATACAACTTGACGCGATAGACGGGACGCGACGTAAATAAGTGGAGTGTAACCTTATGAGGTATTAAAATTCATAGTGTGTAACTTTATATATTTTCAAATCATAAAACAAAAAATAACAGGACAAATAATTTAAAAACGTAGTGGAATCGTGTGTAAAAATTAGTGGAGTGTAACCTTATAAAGTCCGTATAATTAATATAATGTAACCTTATGTGGCTTTCTTTCATAATGTATTTTCACAAAATACCAAAAAAGAAAAAGCAAATATGCAACCATGCAACCACTATTTGTTAAATAATGCAACGGGACGCGACGAGACGGGACGCGAAAAATTAGAAGCAAATATGCAACGCAACTCGACTGGACGCGACGCGACGGAAATAGTGATTCCTAAATAGCCCCACTTGTATACACTTATGTGTCTTAATACACGTGTACACAATGTTTCAAAGCCGCCCATAGCTATTATTTTGCGTTATACACGTGTACACACTGTTACGACGCCGCTCTTTCGGTATTACTTGCACAATGCTACGCCGCCGCCCATTCTGTATTATTTGGCGTTAAAAACGTGTAAACAATGTTACGACGCCGCCCATTCGGTATTTCTAGGCTCAATACACGTGGAAATAATGTTACGACGCCGCCCATTCGGTATTATTTGGCGTTATACACGTGTACACAATGTTACGACGACGCCCATTCAGTATTATTTGGCGTTATATACGTGTACACAAAGCTACGACGCCGCCCACTCTGTATTATTTGGCGTAATACACGTGTACACAATGTATCGACGCCGCTCATTCGGTATTACTAGGCTTAATACACGTGTACACAATGTTACGACTACGCCCATTTGGTGTTATTTGGCAACTGGCGCATATTTTAAGAAAGGTCTATTTTGTAACGCAAATGAAACAGTTACGATGGTTACATATCAACTGGCAGTTGTAAAGAAGACTGCAAATTCATGTGAAATGTTAAAGAAGTTTTACTAACAACGGTTGCGTTTGATAATTTTGAACATTGCCAATTGTTCTAGACTAGTTACATAAGTTACATTACAGTCACACTAAGGTTACACATAGTTACATATACAATTTATAATTTACTTGCGTTCCCTTCAAAACTGTGGTTACAATGGTTAGAGTTGATATGCATACGTCAGGTTTTAACATGAAGCATGAAAAAAGGTTTTAGATACTTAAGTTACACTCCTGTTACGCCTTAATTACACTGAGTTACCTTAAGAATATACACAATGGTGGTAAGTTCTGTTCTGTTTATATACACCTCTTGGTTACAGTCGTATCATTGGTTCCATTTAGTAATTTAAAAAGTGTCCTTTTCTTTTAGACTAGTTGCATTTGTTACCGGGCAGATACACTGTGGTTACACAGAGATACGTCTAAAGTTTCTATTTTACTTGCATTCTCTTCAAAACGTGGTTACAATGGTTACTTTATTATAAAAGGCAGTTTTAAAGTGAAACATGAAAACAGTTGCTTCGTACGTAAGTTACAATCCAGTTACACCTTAGTTACATTGTTACATACAGATTATACACATTGATTCTATGTTCATGCGTGTTTTATATAAAAAAAACCTTGTTACAATGGTTACAATAGTTACGTTTGAGAATTAAAAAAAATGCCTTTTTTTCTAGAGTAGTTACATCAGTTACACAGCGATACATGAATAGTTGCTATTTAACGTGCATTCTCTTCAAAACGTGGTTACAATGATTACTTTTGTTATAAAATGAAGTTTTAAAAGTGAAACATGAAAACAGTTGCTCAGTACATAAGTTACAATCCAGTTACACCTTAGTTACATTGAGTTACATAAAGAACATATATGTATATATATATGTGCTTATGTTATCCTGGTTACAGAGGATACATTGTAGCTACATTTGATAATTTGAAACATTGTCCTTTTTTCTAGACTAGGTACATCAGTAACATAACAGTTACACTATGGTTACACTATGGTTACACATGGATACATCTAAAGTTCCTATTTTACCTGCAGTTTCTTCAAAACGTGGTTAAAGTGGTGACTTTATTATAAAATGCAGTTTTTAAAGTGAAACATGAAAACAGTTGCCCCGTACGTAACCATTGTAACCGTTGAAACTTTTGATGTTGAGGAAAACGGAGGATTAAATTAAGTTTACACATCCTTTTGGGGCGTAACTGAATGTAACCGATGTGTAACTCGCATGTAACTGATGTACCTATGATTAATAAACGCTTCGGCTTTCAATTTTCATGTGTTACCATTGTAACCGTTGTTACTACGATTTCGAAGAAAAAGCAAAAGAAAAATGTTTTCATAACGCTTTACGACGTAACTGAATGTAACCACGGTGTAAATCACATGTAAATTACATACCTTGTGTCGATACAATATCAATAAAATGTAAGTAGCGTTTGTCTTTCCAATGTAACCGATGTGTAACTGAACTGTAACTGAACTGTAACTGATGTAACCTTACATCAATAAATACGCAGGTTTTTAACTCTTAATTGTTATGAGTGTAACCACGGTTACTAGGACTACAATGAGTCTGTGCTAGAAAGCAATTTAATAACACTTATCGTAAGTAACACAATCTGTTATATTTAAATATATGTGAAGTATACCAGCAGAACGTACCTGCTGTAACTGATGCACAGGAAGGTTACAAAGTGGACTTTTCTTATTTTCTGCGCCAGTTTTGTGCCCTATCTCCTATTTGGCGCAATACACGTGTACACAATGTTTCGACGCTGCACATTCTGTATCATTTGGCGTTAGACACATGTACACAGCATTACGACTCCGTCCATTCGGTATTATTTGGCTTAATACACGTGTATACAATGCTACGACGCCGTCTATTCTGTATTATTTAAGAAATAGAACATCGTTTACTGTGAATTATCGTTTAATATAACACGGTTTGGAGTTCAATTGTAAACAATATTTTCACGAGCCCTTCGGGCTCGTGAAATTATTGTTCACAATTGAACGACAAACCGTGATATATTATAGATAATTCACCGTAAACGATGTTCTATTTCTATTCTAATACCTCTAAAATGTGAAAATAACGCACACATCTGAACTCTTTTGCATTGCTTTGCTTACTCTCCTAACGTTGCATACGTTACAATGCGTAATGCGCAATGCGCAATGCTTATTCTCCTAACGTTGCAAAAATTACAAAGATATATCGTTCAATATAACGAGATATTTTAAACTAGTCTATATAGTGCGGGTGTATTAGAATTGGCGTTATACACTTGTACACAAAGTTACGACGTCGCCCATTCGGTATTATTTGGCTTAATTCACGTGTACACAATGTTACGACGCCACACATTCTGTATTATTTGGCATTATACACTTGTACACAACGTTACGACTCCGCCAATTCGGTGTTATTTGTCTTAATACACGTGTACGCAATGTTACGACGCCGCCCATTCGGTATTATCTGGCGTTTTACACTTGTACACACAGTTATGACGCCGCACATTCTGTATTATTTGGCGTTATAAACGTGTACACAATGTTACGACGACGCACATGCGGTATTATTCGTCTTAATATACGTGTATACCATGTTACGACGCCGCCCATTCGGTATTATTTGGCTTAATACACATGTAGACAATGTTTTGACGCCACCAATTCGATATTAAGTGGCGTTATACGCGTGTACACAATGTTACGACGCCTCCTGGATTAATACACGTGTACACAATGTTACGACGACGCACATTCTGTATTATTTGGCGTTATACACGTGTAAACAATGTTACGCCGACGCACATACGGTAATATTTGTCTTAATACACGTGTACACAATGTTACGACGCCGCCCATTCGGTATTATGTGGCATTATTGACGTGTACACAATGTTATGACGCCACACATTCTGTATCATTTGGCGTAATACATGTATACGTAATGTTAGAAGGCCTCCCATTCGGTATTATTTCGCATATTACTACACGTGTACACAAGGTAGAGACACCGCCTATTCGGTATTATTGAACAATAAACATGTACACACGGTTAGGAGGCCGCCCATTCTGTATTATTTGACATAATACACATGCAAACTTGGTTAGGACGCCGGCAATTTGGTATTGTTCGATTAAATATGCGTGTAACCCAGGTGAGGACGCCGACCATTTGGTATTATTTGGCGTAATAAACGTGTACACAAGGTTAGGATCTTAATTTCTTGTAATGCTTTCCAACAAAAAATGCCGTAGCATAGCCTTTAAACACTTTATTGTTAATTCATTTGGCTAAACATACCTGCTAATACTAGATCAGTTTCAGACTCGTTGACAAACTGTGTTGGATAAAGTGGTGCTATTGTTGATCCCTCTATACCAGCACGTAATTTGAAGCCAATGCCAGCAGAAACCTCCGGCAGAAATACTCCAAATTGACGCATTGCTCTTGAAAACCCCGCCAAGTTAGCTCCACTGAAGGTAAGAGCGAATGCCTTCGTGATGGTTGAGTGTGCCCATATATTTGGCATGTTGGTCTCGTCCTCAATAAACGCCTAATAGAAAGATTACAATATATCGAAACTATTTAAGCTTAAAATAGACACTATTAAGACGACATAACCTGCACATAATCCCCGTGAGTGGGTGCTGCAGTATCAGTAGATAGATAGATAACCACAAACACGCCTAATTTAATTATCATGTAAAATGAATACTTATCATTTAAAATTATCACAATTAAAAGTATATATAAATGCTAATGCAAACACGTTACAATCTCATTAAAATCAGATCCTTTATCATGCTACGATGCTCTACACTACCAAGGATTTGACAACACTGCATTGGAGGTCACGCCTGATTGACCTTACGATAAGCCAATCAGATTTCAGCCTATAAAATTGCTCGTATAGACTTCACTGCGCATGACGCGTTTCAGTCATCGCTCGGTATTGAAAGAGACAATGTCCATAATTTTTAGCTTATAAAACACAAAATAATAGCATGGAGAAACATAACACACCAACTTTTATTCAATTTGAATATTTACTGAAAAAAATAAATAATTGTTTTTTGGAATTAAATAGCGATACAAAAAAATGTACCGCTTTGTGGGGTTGAACCCACATTAAAATTACTCTCAGTACGTCGCAATAGTCGACTCGGCTATCAACTGAACAAAGCGGTCCAAACGTACTACGACATAACATGTAGTAATAATCTCGGTAGAATATATATTTTCAAAACACATGACCGCGCCTTTGATTTTCTTAGTATTCTTGATGTAAAACATGCCATTTAGTGCATTTCTTTGAATTTATCGTGCAATCCACAGCATTTAACACACGGCGAGTTTATCTTTTTTCGGATATATGTTTTTTATGTGGATTTTCGTTTGTTCAGTTCACTCGAACATCATCTGAAGTGAAACGCGCGATTTCATTGGTGAATTTAGTTGAGCTTCGCATGAATATTTATTAGATGAAAAGTCGATCTGACGTGACCTCTAAGGCAGTGTTGTCAGATCCTATACCGGAGAGTATCAAAGCGTAATTAGGATATGATTTTAATGAGATTGAACACATTACATTGCCGGTAGTATTACTTCTTTAACAGAAAAGTCTATGTTGACAGACAATATTCTGTTTTTTTTGTTTTTTTATTTATTTATGACACAAAAACAAATAACGTTAGTACAGTTTAAGTTAGAAAAAAGAGATAAATAGAAATCACAGCACCCAAACGCAATGGCACCGTAGATCCGCTCTGTACCACAAACTGCGAGCAAATTAACTATACAATAAAAGAAAGAAGACGATACACAACAGAAAGAGTGGTGAAGACAGGGTTACCAACTTGGAACGGCAAGTAAGCAATAAGGTCTACTGGTTAGCTGAAATCGATTTTAAGTGTACACAACTTCACTATTATCCTGTCTTCAGCGCTCAGATAGACAAGACAGTGTAAATAAAATTAATCTCTAACAATAAAGTCCGCATCCAGAGAAATTATGAAAACGTATATGTTACTGTAAAGATATATAAACAAAACATAATTAGAAATTGTACTGAACAACCACAGCAGTTGTATCCCAAGAGAAAACCAATCTAGGGTACGACCTAAAAACCCGAGGGACGAAGGTTCAGGTACCCACCTCCCCTTTTAGGGTTTCAGAAGGTGCAGTCATGGAGTCCCACGAGGTTGTCCGGTCATCGCGTAAGAGAAAAGTAAAGCGGTAATGAGTGACTGTAGCGGGGTCAATCACTATACAGGAAGTGCGCCCTAATACTAAAGTGTCATATCCTTTTCTGACAAATTTCCTGATTAATTTTGTAAAGATTCGATCAATATTATGTTAAGACATGTTTTCATTTGGATTTAACCCAAAGACAATCTCATTTAAGATCTAGATAGCTCTAATGTCCTGGACCCAGTTGTTCAAAGATCGGTTAGCTTACTCCTTGGTTCAAAGTAATGCAAACGTTCAAAGTATATTTTCTCATAAAATATGTTTTGCACTACTAAAAGTTTTTAATTTGCATTTCTTCTAAACATAATGCTTTCACATGCTAATTTTCTGATAGAAATATTCATGTATCGTAAATTCAGCGGGGTTTGAAATTTTGACTTAACGCTCGGTTAAGTTGTTAACTTTAAACAACTGGGCCTGTAGAATAATTTACATAACTCACATCTGAAGGAAAATTATATAGGATCTTATATATCATACCTTCGCTCCATAGACGTGATCAGCATGATTGTGTGAGTATATAATATCTGTTATAGGCTTTCTGGTAACTTTCCGGAATGCTTCAAGCACCTCTGCTCCTGATTCGAAACTTTCAGTGACGTCAACGATGACGACACCATCCGGGCCTATAATCATTATAGAATTTGCTAAAGCGTATCCGATGGCCATATAGACGTTGTCTGTCACCTGAAACACATATATTGAAAGTTGGTAGCAAACATAATAATACCTATCTTTTCGTATTCTGGACAGTCCCTTTATCCTACTAGAGTTTCGACAGTATGTTTATGCTTTCCAATTGCCTACAATCTTCTCTTTATCATCCTAGAGTGTCGACAGTTTGTTTATCTTTTCCAACTGCCTACAGTCTTCTCTATCATCCTTGAGTGTCGACATGTTTATCCTTTCCAACTGCCTACACTTTTCTCTTTATCACCATAGAGTGTCGACCGTCTGTGTATATTTTCCAATTGCCTACAGTCTTCTCTATCATCCTAGGGTGTCTACAGTCTGCTTAATATCCTTTCCAATTGCTTACAGTCCCGTTATCATCCTAGAATGTCGACAGTCTGTTTATTAATATGTGTGCGATTGATATGTTCTATGATTAATGCATTGTAGACATATGAGTGATATGTCATGTTATTATATTATGTATTAGAAATTATGAATTATGTATGTAATGATGAGAAACTGTAAACGTTAAAATCAATAAAAAATATCTATCAATCTATATTTATTATTTTCAATTGCTTACACCTATAGTACAGTACAGTATGTTTAACTGAATGACAAATTCCAAGCGGATTGCCATGAGTTTAGGATATATTTGTTAGCATGCCATTTAACATCAGTGTACGGTATTTTAGTATTATGAACACAAGAAGCACAATATGCAGTTATTTAAGGAGTCCAACACGTGCCGCCCATGTGGAGCGAAGCGATGTTGCATATGCCCGTACATCATGGAGTCTGACACGTTCACCGATGTAAACGGGAATACATACAAAGTGAGGAACTTGATCACCTGCAAATCATTCAATGTAGTTTATGCAGTGTACTGTAGGTGTTGCCAGGGATACATCTATGTGGGAGAAACGGGCGTTACACTGTATCAGAGACATTTGCTGAACCTATCCCGAAAACGGACACATTATAACGATCCGGTGGCAGCACACTGGACACAGTATCAGTGATTTTAGAGTGATGGGTTTGGAGAAACTGAATGAGGACGAGCAATACCGGAAAATTATTGAGCAGTTATGGAAGAGTAAGCTGCGAACATACCGGCCATATGGCGTGACTGTGAAGGAATAGCGGGCCATTACACTCGACGTTATGACGCGTCCACAACGACGTGACGTCCGTTATACGTGTATACATTGAGTAGTAAATTAGCCCTGTCCGAAAGCTTGGCGGAGTTAAATTTTTTAACATAGAGTCTTTATTTTATATATATATATATATATATATATATATATATATTCTGAATCACAATGAAGATCCATATACAATTGTGATAATTAAAGCAGACAAACCATATACTGATGGTGTGATGTGTGTGTGTGTGTGTGTGTGTGCGTGCGTGCGTGCGCGCGCGCGCGCGCGCGTGTGTGAGTGTGTGTCTTAGCATAGATATTAGGTTGATCATGACCTCTTTTTACTACATGGCGCGGAAACCAGCAGAACATAGTTACATTGAAAGTTGAAACACAGCTGGGTTATCATGTTTCATATTACCTAGAGCTTTAAGAGATTAAAGATAATCAGACAAGATTACGGAATGGTCATCATATTCCTGAATATAGTTTAAGGTAAGTTCAAGTACCTTCAGTTCAGCAGAAAAATAAAGGCCTTGTCGGGTATGTAGCTCTTTATATTGTGTTTTGTGAACAACAACTGCTGCAGTTACCTTATCTCCGTGCATGCAACCATCTGAATATCTATGATAAAAACACTGTATCTTAATTTAATTTAATTTACTTTAAAAGATAATTTGGAACTGTACCTGACTTATTATTATTGCAAAGATCAAAACTAAGTGCAAGGCTTAATTTGAGGTACTTTCTACTTTACACTCAATTTTAGGTCAATTTCGAGATTCCTAATCTTCGGTTTAATTTCGAAGGGCCGAATGGCCATTGGTTTTCGATCAACATGAGGTTAATAACTAAGGCTAAAACAGTATCTACAGTTGAAGTATTAGATACTGAACTGCATAAAACAAGTTAAAGACCAAGACAACGCCATGATTTCATACGTTTGGATGATTCCATACCTTGGTTTACGATCAACATGCGGTTAATAATTCGGATTATTAACAGTAATAATTCGGATTATTAACAGTATCAAAAGTTTAGGTATTGTTATTAAAATGAATAACACAAGTTAAATTTGGAAGAACGACAAAGACAATGACATGAGTTCATACGAATAGCATTTACAGTACCACGCTTTCATTTACCGAAGCACACTTTGACTTAAAAGAGGCATTAAACATATACGTGTCGATGCCTATGCATACACCATCGTAAGCTAAGGTTCTACTCCCTGACTGTCCATTATTACACATACTGATTAAGGTATATACATGATCAAACTAATGATACCATATAATGATGATACCATATGATAATGACATTACTATACGATAAACATAGGTTTCTTCATCCGCACTGAAAGCCGATAAAACTGCCGATTAATTTAATGAGTAACATGTTCTATCTCAAAAATGATAAGGGACCTTTGAAACGGCCGAGCACGACACATTCGAAATATTGTAGTCTCGGTTTGTTTGAGACTGTTCATGCGCGGTAGTGAAATATGCTAGCTACCGCTCACGCCCTCTAGCCCCGGGTTGAGCAGAACTCAATATTCATAAAAATCTACAGTACAGAATTTTAACCATCCCGAAGATGGCAAGCATATGGGGGTGGATATTGCAATATTTGTATCTTTATTTCATCCCCTATATCCAGCGGCGTATGGTCCCAGGATCTAATAAAATTGTATGCCCCGAAGAGCGAAATAAAAAAAAAGGAATTTAGTTGGGAGCAGCGGTTATGAAGCCTGCGTATCATAAGTAACAGCCGAAAGACTAAATTAAAAAGCAGACAACATATCCTATTAGTGGTTAAACAATACCCAGAGCCTTTTATCGGCCGGAGTAGTGGAACAACCGAATCGAAAATTAAGTAAGAAAACAAAAGAAATTGAAAATGTACCACCGATCACTAGATATAAGTATTGGGCTCGGCGATCTCCAAAGATCGAATGAATAACAGTACGTCATATCTAAAAATATAATAGTCCAGCGTTTAATGTTAAACATATTATGTGTGCTCTTGCCTTTTATCTATTCGCTTAAATATGTCCAGGAATCTATACTGTTTATAACGGCCAGTCGCACGAGCAGTTACAATGACTGTGAGACAGTGTCGGTTCTTATGGATGTCGGGAGGTATACAGTACTGTGTATACGCAGGATAATTAGGGTGGTCTGCCTCTACCACAAACTGATAACCCTCATATATGGCTAAACGTGTAAAAAAATAACGTAAAATATCATTCAAACAAACAATGAGTTCAACTGAGAATCTTTGACATTCTAATTAGGTTTACATTTATGTTATGTAGTAAGAGTTTTATTTCAAGTCCGAACTGTCAGACAGCGGTGCAAATTTGTATGCTCTTGTAATTGCTCATGCGTCTTCAAAACTTTAAATGCATGTAGGAGAGTAAACAAAAATCTTACCCTACTAAAATCGTCGCATACTAAATTATATCATATTTACGGTCTTTGTTATGACCCTATACAAGTGCATATTTAGTGAGTGACCCATTTACAATTCGCCACTATGTTTTTTATTCCATTGCGCGATGACCAGGCTGATGTGTGGACCCAGTGATGACGTATACATAAATCCTTGAAGGACGGCAGCGAATTATGTCTGTCTGAAATCGTGTCTCGTCCTATCCGTCATTGTTTGTTTTCTTGTTGCTTTGGCTTCTGCTAATTCAATGAGCATGTTTTTTGTTTTAAATATTCATATGTACAAGCTCATCTATGTGTTATACATACATTGACTATTAATGCTCATCTATGTGTTATACATACATTGACTATTAAAGCTCATCTATGTGTTATACATACATTGACTATTAAAGCTCATCTATGTGTTATACATACATTGACTATTAAAGCTCATCTATGTGTTATACATACATTGACTATTATTGCGGCCGTGTTTGTTTGAGAATTAGCGTTGCGGAGAGTTCTTTATTTACATTGTCCCGTTGTACTGGGATCACAATATGGTAAGCGTGAGGTTTGGTGCACCCTAGATCCTGGTTTATACCACCAACGGCCTTTTTGTTACTGACCGTTCCAAGGCGGTAGCCCTGTTTTCAACCGTTTATGTTTGTGATGTCATATCTTGTGGTTTTATTCATCTGTGTAAGTTTTGTTTGTTTCTGTGCGTGTTTGTGATTGACTGTCTGAAAGCTAAATTTTCTGGTCGACTTGCATATCTACTTTTGGTGCACCCTCAAACATGGGTTAAAACCCTTGCGGTCTTTTTGCCCGTTCCAAGGCGGTAGCCCTATTGTCATCCCGTTTGTGTTTATGATACACATGCCTTGCTTCGTATTAACACCGCAACTAACCATATAATCTCTTATACACTTACAAAATACTCTTATACGACTGTATTATAAAATAAAATTCCATATCGTGACTTTTTTTGTAAGTTGTGTTATAACTTACTAGTCCTTTTTGATATTCAAGCCCAATCATTATAACTTTAAAGTAGAATACTGCTTAGGCCATTGCTAAGGTTGTGAACTGTGGTGCACCTGATATTTCCTACACTGAATAGACCTAATAAAACCGACTCTGCTACTGGTCTTTCTTGTTTGTCTTTGTTGCTTCGTTGTGTTCGTAAAACTGCGACCCCACTACGAATCAGTAGTGTTATGTCTTTCATGTAAATATTTCTCCAACTGATGTAGGAGGAGTTCAGTGTCTAGAAAAGAATGAATAAAAAATACATGCTGACCATATATATCACCATATGCCCTTACCCTGGGGAAAGGGATTCGTTCATCGTCATCTAGTTATCCTAGGCATCGTCTGTGCCAAATATGAACACGCTCATTTAACTAATGATGGAGGAACTCAGGTTATAAGAAACACCGGATAGACAGGACCAACAACTCCTGATATAATAAAGACGAGACTGCTGCTTTTCTCGCTTGTTTGTTGTCGTTGCTTCCTAGAGATTCCTTTTTGTATATTTATAACACTATAACATACAACTACACGTGAGATATAAAGTATCAATAATGATTTATCACGGTATTATCCATCTGGAAAGTTAATAATAGTTAATAGTTCAAGATACATTTTAATTAACCTGATAGAACTAAAACTTCGATATATATACAGTTTTATAGACTTATAGACAACTTCAGATAACCTTATGTTGTTTATGAAACTATGGCGTGTTATCATTTTGTTGTTTGAATATGGTCGATAAAAGGACTAAGCCTAAATAGGTAGCATCAGGTTTACAAGTGATGAACTGTACACATTCCTATTGCACAAGATCAAAGCTTCCTATTTTAAAACTGTCTGCTCTTAACTGTACATGTGTATATTGATTTATTTGTCACTAATTCCAACGTGAAGTAAAACTTCAACCATTGCTGATATATTACTGTCAGGCGTCATGTGCAATTTATCTAAGAAATCGTATATACAAAATTGAAAATAAAACGTCAAAATTATTGCATGTCTTTTTTACCATACATCTCTGGGAATCAATATATTTATCGGTATTTTAAGCATACCAAATCTAATAAATGCATTTTAGAACACTATTATAATCAGATATTTCGGGTTGAATTTAAGCATATATAGGTATCAAAACTAGCATAAAGACAAATTGCAAATTTACCTTTATCAGTTCTTTGGCGCTGAATTCTTTTGCATGCTCTTTAATATCGTCCAAGGTCTCCAGGCTCCTGGCTATCTTCCGCCTGTACGCAGCATGGTTGCCTTTCGTCCACATCTGCTGACCGTAGTACACGGCTACAGCCAGAGCGGCAACAATAAGTATATATCCTAGAGTGTTCATTTTAATGCGCCTTAAACTCCTTTTTAGTGTCTATTATTTTGCAGTAACAATTGGGATTCCTTAAAGTGTGCGCACGCAATCGCTAAGTACATGTCAAGGCAAGTCATACACACAGTGTTACTACTTTTTGAACGTTCAGGTTTTGTTTACAGTTATCAAGCCGATCTGGTTAGTTATCAAAGTTAATATTTACACATTTGATATATCTCCATGTATTACACCTATTCTAGGCACTTTTACTGACGATATTATATTATGTTACATTTATACTGGCCATATCATTAAAGATTTCGAATTTAATACCAATGTAATAAATAGTTACACATATATGCACATATAAACCCAAAATTAATTAATAACTATTTACAACGCTTAACCTATTATGGTAATGTTGAGGGAAATAGACCATAAGAGCAGTTAACTGTAATGATTCTTGTTCACAATTATAAAAGTATACCGTTGCCTGTAAAATAATACTTACGAGGCAAACGAAACATATATTTTGGTTAAAAAAAAAATAAAAAAAAAATAAAAAAATAAAAAAATCAATAAAAAAAATAAAAAAATCAATAAAAAAGATCACCGACTTTGTTTACAAATGATTTTGTAGCATTAGTTTTAGTGATATCTTTGTCAATTTATCATTGACATAAACAGCTTTATATCTCGTCTAAGAAAATGACATGTATTTTATGTGCTTAATTTATTTTGCTCAGTATGTATATACTTACATTTCAAACGTACACATATAATGAACCCTTCTACTTTAACCTTGACTCATTTATCGCACCGAGGCAATTGACCTACATATTGCGGTTCATGGCGGGGATTTCTTTATTTACAAAGTTCCGTTTTATTGGGTTGAAAGTAGGGTGAGTGTGAGGTTTGGTGCACTCTAGAACCTGGTTTAAACTCCCAGCAGCTTTTTTTTGCCACTGACCGTTCTAAGGCGGTAGCCCTATTGTCAGCCCTTTTGTGTTTGTGATGTCTTGATTGGCCATTTATTCATCTTTAAATTTGCTCTTTGTTTCTGTGTGTGTTTGTGGTTGATTGTCGTCCTTGAATGCTGCTTTTCCTGATCGATTTTATATCTAAATTTATACAGTGTGAGATTAAAGGGACACATGGCAATCTTTATTTTTTTAAAACTCACGGCGTCCCTCTAGTTTTTCTGCATAACTTGCATTAATATTAATCATCAGAAAAATATTAAGCAATTTTTTTTGCATATTATTATTTTTTGTTATTATTGCACAAATAATATGTTAAGAGTTATAGTATAATAAGACGAACTAGTGAATACTTACAATTTGATTTATTTAAATGTAACCAGGCTAAAAGTAAAAATAATACTGCATATATAAATTGAGACACCCATTTCAAACACTTCAAGATTGCCGTGTGTCCCTTTAATAAATGTCTGCTTGTCCTTGAAAGGAGTTAATTTGTCAATACATGATAATATGTCATTTATTCTGACGAGAGGGGTAGCTAACCAGTTCGAGGTATTCTAATTGTTTTGTATCGAGACATTTCATCTTCTATTTCATCTCCCTCTGAGGTCGCTGTCGCAATATAACCTTACATGTGTTAACGGCGGTAAATCCAATTTCGCTTTATTTGATAATAAACGGGTAAGATTTCAGTAGCTACTGTGCTACAAAAAGACGAATCATCTCAAACGTACACATATATTGAACCCGTCCGCTTTTAGTTAACCGAGATGAGTTTACGAAGGTTATAAATGTCATTCATCTGTCCTTTATTTGATACTGTTTAAATCAACTGGGTTAAACTGATCAGTGTACGCTTCACTCTATTTGGCTTTAATCAGGTTGCCATACACACGTGAAGATTTAATTTTGTTTATACAAATAAAAACATTATTGCGATATAATAAAAAAATAATAATTTAGGAGTTAATTTTAGACATCCTTAGAGGTTACCTTACAATGTTTGTAATTGTCAGTTTACGGTCGCTGCAATAAGTAATCCTAAACTGTCAGGTGTATCACATGGTATCACATTTAACTTACATATATTAACCCTGTATCGCCTTGTAAATCATATTGAATTATATATAGGAATTCGTAACATTATAGCAGGTTTCTAAATTTGTCAGTGTAACATATTTATTCTCGTATACCAATCCAGTTACTACCTAACTAGATTGGTATATACATTTTATACTGCAAACAGGGTAAAAATACTTAGAACACCTGGTATAACTTTACAAATACCTATATGCAATTCAAGTAGTACCTGTATTGGTAAGTGAAGACTTTAAAATATAGTAAATCCTGTTTAAAGATACTGAGGGAGTTAATACTATAGCTTTGCATATTGCCTAGATAATTAAAGGGACACACGGCAATCGTAAAGCGTTTGAAATAGGTGGCTCGATTAATATATCCAGTATCATTTGTACTTTTACTCTGGCTACATTTAAATAAATCTATTTTAATGTATTCACTATTTCGTCTTATTATACTATAAGTTTTAATATATTATTGGTGCAATACTATCAAAGATTAATAATATGCAAAAACAAATTGCTTAATACTATTCTTATAATTAATATTAATGATTGCACAAATACAAGTTATGCAGAAAAACTAACGGGACGCCGTGAGTTTTAAAAAAAAAAAGAAGGTTTGCCGTGTGTCCCTTTAAATATGATATACAAATGCAATACATACACCTTAACATGAAAATGTAAATTAGATTGGTTATGTTGTCGACTAATGAAACAATTTGGTGTTTTTTTTTACAGTTCTTTAGTTGTGGTGTTTTTGGATATATATACATGTATATACAAAATCACATGTTTAGTTGTAGGAGCGTGGGTTGCTGTTTCTTAAAACAAGATGGCCGCAACAAGTAACATGATTGGAAAGAAAAGTGTGTTAACTACTGCAGTAACCGTCTTGAAAGAACTAATGTATTTTCCACTTTCATAATTTTTAAGGATCTTTACAATATATTTTAACATTCTTAGTTGTATAATGATATCTCTACCGTTCAAAAGCTATACACAACGTCGCCAAGCAATAGTCCGCGTGTACACTGATACTAGGAACGACTTGTTAACTGAATGAATGAATGAAAGTCTTTATTGATCGAGGGTGACCCAATTAGTTTATACTAATTTTCCTTTGGGCCCTCTGTAACAAATGCATGATACAAAATACAAGAAAGGCAAGATACATAAGATATATGTAAACATAATAACATTGTTGGTGGTGGTAGTTTGAACGATATTTACACAATAATAAGATGAGATGATATCTATATCGAGTTTAATGTTGTTTTTCCTTTATCCATTTCATGCAGTTGTTTGTAAAACTTTTCATTTGTTGCACACTTCTGAATGTGCTTTGGAATATTATTCCATAAAATGGTCCCGGAGTAAGACATGCTGCCCTTGAAAAGTTCCCGATTAGGCTTAAGAATACTAAAATTAGTATCAGTTAGTGATCGAAGACTTCTTTCAGTTGAATTACGAGTAGTAAACATATCGGAAATATATGAAGGGGCAGTATTGTTCGAAACTCTATACATGAATTTGGCCTTTTGAAGTATAATTCGCTGATCAGTTGTGAGGCAATTTAGTTGTTCCATAGCGGCTTGAAAAGTAATATACTGTTCACCTAAAATAACGTGACATGCCCTTTTTGGCATTATTAAAAGGCTGTTGATATTTTTTCGACTTGTGTTACCCCAGATTACATTACAAAAGTCTAGATGTGGCTGTATGTAAGCTTTATAGAAAATAATTCGATAATTCAAAGGAATAAAATATTTTATTCTTGACAGCAACCATACATTTCTTGCTATTTTTTTCTTAATAAACAATATGTGGTCATCCCATTTTAATTTTTCATTTATATTTACTCCTAAAATGTTATCACCGGTAGTAATCTGTAAATCAATGTCATTATAGCGCAAAGAAAATGATTTATTTTCTACTCGGGCACGTCGATGTGGTGTGGTTACCAAATGGACTTTCGTTTTTGACGCATTTAATACCATACCGTTATGCAAGCACCAGACTTTCAAAATATCAAGAGCTTTCTGTAGATTTATTTCTATTATATCTTTGGATTCGTTTATTTCGTATATAGTAGTATCGTCTGCAAACATATCTGTATTAGAAACAATGCCATTCAGTTCAAGGAGAAGGTCATTGATGAACACCAAAAACATTAAAGGTCCTAGTATGGACCCTTGAGGTACTCCACGCGTTATTGTTTGTTCCTTAGAAAGAGCACCTTTCAAAGATACGACTTGTTTCCTATCTGACAAATAAGATTTGAACCATTGCAGTGTAAGCTCGCCACCTTTATATAACTTTAATTCTTGAAGCAAAATGTTATGATCCACCAGATCGAATGCCTTCCGGAAATCTACCATTATAGCACCTGCAAATTTTCCTACATTTAATGCCTTTAGCCATTTATCTATCATATAAACCAAAGCTGTTTCACAGCTATGTTGTTTCCTGAAACCACTTTGTGACTTACATAAAAGCTGATAGAATTGTAAAAACTCATGAATGAATCATGCAAATGTCTTTCAATTAATTTTGATATTGTAGGTAATACAGAAATAGGCCTATAATTGTTTACAGCGTCAGACGGTCCGGCTTTAAATAGCGGAAACACTTTCGCATGTTTCCAGGTGTTTGGGAATACACCTTGTTTAATACTAATATTAATTAAATTTGCAATACTGTTTGATATGCAATTAGCTGATAGTTTGAGAAGTTTTGGGCCAATTTGGTCAAGCCCAGTTGCTTTTGAAGAATCTAAGTTTACCAACATATTTCGCACCTGACTAATTATGTTATTTCTCTATTACTCTGGATCAGCATGCAATATTGATATGATACATATACTTAGTGTTCGGGGCGCTTGTTTCAGTCAAAGTTTTTTCTGGAGTAGTTTGAGCAATTTAAATAATACGTACATCAATTATATATCATTAGAACTGGTTTTCTAGTGGTTAATAAAAATACCTATGTTTTGGAAATCGGTTGAGAAATAAATATTTTACAGCTCAAACGATTTTTTGATGGGGCTTGTCCCATGTAAATTCCTTGTTGGTGGGACAGAAAAAAATTAAGCAATTTCAAAAACATTCAGTTAACCTTTCTATTTTGCTATAAAACTTTCAGGGTGTCTTAATTTTACGAATATCCAACTATTGAAAACTATTTTTTGATACAAATTCTAAAAATAAATAAATAAATAAAATGTTTCATATAGCAGAGTTTTGCCCCATAAAAAAAGCTTTTGCGCTTGAAATTTTTATTTCTCAACCGATTTTGAAAAGTGAGATACTTCAATTACCACTAAAAAAAGTCTGTTTCACCGATACACAACTTATTTAAGTAGGCCTACTAGATGAATTTTGTCTTAAAAAGCCCAAAGAACCTTTAGCTGCAACAAGCGCACCAAACAGTAGGTAATCGTTATGGAATGGTTTTGGTCATAATATACTCAATTGTGTGTATACCCTGCTTTGCACCGTATCTTGTTGGAATGTGTAGACTTTGATCATATGCGTCAAAGGTACTACAATGTTAATACTATGAAAGAGTTATTTGATACTATAGTTTTTAGTTTTGTTTTAGATTTCCTAAAATAAATCAGAATATATAAATCATTATAATGTGTTCTTATATATATTTACTTGTTTATATACCCGTTGACGGGTATTTGTTGATTTACATATATAGTTTATATTACTACCATATCATCCCTTATTTTTTTTAATATTTTTATCTTTATATATTTACATCAATTTTTAATTACTACTTAATTTCTTCATCTTTGGTCGGTTTTTGTGCACAATATGACCTAATTATGTGTCGACGTGCCGTAAAACACCATTCATTCATTCAGATTTTAAACCCCAAGCGGTCTTTTTTTTTGCCACAGACCGTTTCAATGAGGTACCCTTTTTGTCAACCCTTTTATGTTTGCGGTATCGCATAATTTGCCTCTAATTGTCCTTGCTATTGTTGTCGGTTTGAATGGGTATTTTTGGTTGACTGTGTTCTGTGAGTGCTACGCGTCCTGTTATACTTGCATAAATACTTCTAAGATAATCCACCAGTCGGATGCGTCTGTCTGTAGATACTTATTTAGGAAAATCACGAGTGATTTTAGCTGATTTAACTAGAAATTACACTTTCTTTTAAATCAATCCAAGTTAGATTCTAAGGCAATGCCATCCGCACCACGGTGGTGCCGATAATTGTCCTTCTTCGCACGACCATCGTGTCGATTATAATCCATATCCGCACGACTATCGTGTCGATTAGAATCCATATCCGCACGACCATCGTGTCGATTATAATCCATATCCGCACGACTATCGTGTCGATTAGAATCCATATCCGCACGACCATCGTGTCGATTAGAATCCATATCTATCTATCGACTATCGTGCCAATAAGGACAATTATCTGCACGAAAGAAAAACAAAATTAGCGATGTTATAAATCACTGCCAACTACTGGATCTCGTGTAATTTAATATATATAATAATAATAAAAAACAAAAACAAAAGCAAAAACATTCTAGCTTAATTTTTTTTTCATTTTTTATTGTGCCGTATTTAAAAAATATTGTTGTAAAAATACTATCGAGTGTCGTATGTCAATAAAGTAAACTTACTGACGATGAGATTGGACATGGGTGTGAACACTACACAATTTCATTTATTCGGGGTAAATGTATATGAAGTGAAAGCTGGTTCGAAACTGTCTGTGATATTTTGACATTCTTTCGAGTTTTCGAATTTCATCCTACGCATGACTTATTTTAACTTAAGTAGTGTTTAGATTGTATAGACAAAAACACATACTTTCAGCAGATATGAAATTAAACTTATAATAAAGAAGTAGATCACGATTGATTCCATCAATATGAGCAAAAGAATATACGATCCTTGTACATTGCCAAACCCAATAATCAAAACAAAATGCAAATAAACGTTGTTGATTGAGCTTGTTCATTGGAAGTTTTCATTATTTTTAGTTTAAAGACCCGTGTATTTAACTAGAAAACACCTTTCATCATATAAAGTCATCACCAACATGTTACTTTTTAAAGTCAACTCATAAAATGAACCTAATTCTACGATATACGTTAACATCACGAAGATTAAGCGAACACGTTTTACGGTTTAAGCATGTTTGGAAGAAACTAATAACAACTCGCCTTACGCTGGATGACCCTCGCGTGTTGTATTGTCTGGGATAGGTGGGGCGGCAATCTAAAGGAGCGTTCTGATAATCGAGGATCAGTCCACCACATATTGAACTACTGGGCAGACAACTTCCGTTTTGACAACCAAATCCATATGTCTGTAATATCCTATCAGTTTAACACTACATTTTAACACATGGCAAATACATAATTATGCTCTCCCGTATGATTCTTTTTTTAAAGAAAATTTATTTTATCTTCGCGCTTTTTGAAGAAATCGAGCAGATCGTCCTAACGTCTCCGTTCGTGCGTTCGTGAATCCGTACATGATGGAATGCATTTCCTCCTACACAGATACAGCTATGGACGTTATATGGACGTTATATGGACGTTATATGGACGTTTTATTTTTGAATATAATTTACCTTGGTTCAGGGGATGTGCACAACGCTTTGGGAAATCTAATTCAACCACTGGGGCCGGGGCTAGTGGTCTATTTTCACCTCTGGGCCATACATTGGAAATTGTTGAGAACCCCACACTATATATACACTTATGCGACATGAACATACATATACTACCATCCAACCAGCATTGGCCACGAGGTCTATTCCCATCTCCTTGGAAACCGTTGAGATCCCTCAGATAGGAGTTTGAATGAGACACCTAGTGGTTAAACTTGAGGGTTGGGTGGGTAAAAATGGTTTCTCCCTGGATAGGACCGTGTTGCATATCAAATTGAACGTTATTCAGAGCAATGGTATAACATATTGCCCCAGGGTCTTCTTCTCTTCTTCTGCTACTTCTAGTTATTCTGCAATCCTTCATTTATGAAGTGCATTTGCAGTGCAGTGCAGTGCAGGGTCATACTATGGTGTGTGGCGGTGTCAAAAACGTGGCTTTATGGCGAGCGCGGAAATTGGTGATGGCGCGCCATCGACTGCACTATCTAGTTCACAAAAGTTTTACAATTGTACTTATTATATAGACAATCAACAGGTAAATAGGATTCAGACGGAATCTATGAGATTGAATAAATATGTTTCCTTAACATATTGATATGAAAACATGTTTCTTTAACATATTGATATGAAACACGTTTCCTTAACATATTGATATGAAACATGGTTCCTTAACATATTGATATGAGCACATGTTTCCTTAACATATTGATATGAATACATGTTTCCTTAACATATTGATATGAATACATGTTTCCTTAACATATTGATATATATGTGTTTATTCAGATAATTCCAATGGGTCATAAGACCCGTGAGGATACAACAAATACATATAAACTTGACAGCGATAGTGAAATATATATACAACATTATACCAACAACTAACATAATTAACAGAAAAGTATTCATATGTATAAGGTAACAATTAATACTTAAGCAGTTTATGTTGTTGTTATTTTGCTTTTACCGCAAAACATGCAGAGAAGGTGACTGAACCATCACATTGAATCGCTAATATGTTCATGTACATATTTATATTAATTTATATATAATATTAGATTTAACTAACGTGATAAATGGAAAGCTTCTAACTAGTACACAAATGTATATACATAGTTTGTAATAAACAAATATACACTTATAACGTAAACATGCAACTTTAGAATAACAAACGGCTATTGTAAATGTATTATTTATATACCATTGATTTTATAATTTCAAAGGCTTTATATATAAAGACGCTAAGGTTTTGCAGTGTCTTTTTGTTTTCGCATTTGAAAAGTTCTAAAAATTTGATCATGTTAGGTCTTTTCCAAAAATATTTACTTATGTAATGGTTTCTTATTTCATTAAACATGCTACATTTAATAGCAAAGTGATATTCGTCTTTAAGTGTATTGCAGACGACGCATATTCTTTCATGTATTGGTTTACTGACTGGTTTTTGCCATCTGCCAGCTTCTATTTCATGGGTATGAGAGGACACACAAGTTTCGTTAACATATTGATATGAATACATGTTTCCTTAACATATCGATATGAAAACATGTTTCCTTAACATATCGATATGAAAACATGTTTCCTTAACATATTGATATGAATACACGTTTCCTTAACATATCGATATGAAAACATGAGACGAGTAGTCATCTGCTTGAAAACTATGAAATAGGTTAAACCGAATACATGTTTCCTTAACATATCGATATGAAAACATGAGACGAGTAGTCATCTGCTTGAAAACTATGAAATAGGTTAAACCTATAGTGCGAGAACAGTTGATGTTTGATTGTGCGGTATGTGCAGGTCTACCTGTAAGTTTCTTATGAATCGTGGCACACCACCGCCACTCCCCATCCCCCTCCCGCCCCACCCCTAATCCCGACCCCACACACCCCCTCCCAATCCCGATCCCTCTCCCCCACCAACACAAAAAGAACAACACATTTTCAGTTCGTCCCCAGACAGTTATGGCATGGAGTGGATCACCGACCGTCATAAAGGCTAGACAAATTAAACAAATATGCAGCCGGACCGGGACTCAACCCCCGGGACCTTGTCGTTTTTCCGACCTTCGGATTATCTTTCCGATACTCTAGCAACTGAGATAATTGGTCGGACTATCTATTACATCAATCTATATCTGTTAGATATATACATAAACCGTGATGCGTACCTTCTTTTCGAACTACTGTACCCAGCTTCCTTATGGATCCCAACCAATGTTTTAACAGTATGTACTTACGAAAAAAGGTATATATACTCAGTTGCAAAAGAAAGTGGACACTGAGTTTTGTTTAGATTTAATTGTATAAACTTTTTTTAAGAATAAATTGACAAATTCCAAAATGAATATGCCATGTTTGGTACAAAAGTTTGTATCATTCCATTGCCAATATGATGTTGTCATTTGTTTTTCAATAGGTCGAATCATTAAGGGACTGTCGCTTGATAAAGAGGATAGGGTGTAAATTAAGTAAACTTTTCAAAGTGTCCAGTTTCTTTTGCAACTGAGTATATATGATTTAAGCTTTGTTTTGCCCCAATATACGTTTTCTGACTGTTTTCAATTGATTCATAAATATTGTCTAATCATTATTGTTATATATGTATGTTTGAGAAAAGTACAATGTTTTCACAACACAGAAATTTTGTGTTTCCTACATGACATTTTATATGAATGGTGATCCATTTTCAGAATATTTCAGTCGTTACATCAACTTTTTTGAAGTGTGTCTGGGTGTGTGTGTCACCGGGACTGATCTTTTTCATCAATATATTCTGAAAATGCACCAAAATTCATCAAATGCTATGTACATGATGTAGAAAAGAAATTGATTTGATTCACTGTTCTCGATGTTCAGCACGAGCTGTGCTCCAGATACGTTTATCTACATTTTCAGGAACTGAGTGTCGTATTTGACCATAATGTTTCTGTCTGTGGTAGAAAAATAGTGAAATGATAGGGCAGTGAAAAGCATAGATCGAATGAAGGCAGAAGAAAGGTAAAGTTTCCAATTTCTTTTTTTGATCACCTTCAAATCTGAACCACTCCGTAGCTGCAGAACCAACCGGATCACCGGCACAGCCTTTGACTCCTATTTACAGTTACACTGGCATAGGAACATTTCATTTATATGTGGTAAGTGGCAAACTGAAACTTTGTTAAACATAAAACAACAAGTGAAACACCAACAACCGGATTCAACGGACAGACAAACAGACGGAAATCACCCACCCACGAACCAGATACTTCCCCCACCCCACACGCCAGTCAAATTATTGTGGGAGCAGGGGAAATAGGCTGTTCCTGCCCCTTTGAGTAATATCTTGAGGCCTAACCATCTTTCAGACAATCTAGACCTTGTGCTATTCACTTAGGCTAGCTACTGGTTAAATAACTTTTTCATAATTAACATACGATGATGACGCAAGTCAATGACGTCGTGTCATTTTATTATAATTTCCTTTACAAATCCGGAAATTACCAAGGTTGTTCGGGTTTGGTACGAATGAAATCGGACTAACCTCGTCGATTTCCGTCAATCGGTTTCACCAATCGGAACGGCCTCGTCGGATTCCGTCGATTGGGAATCCGACTCGGACAATCGTGAACGCTCGGCCAATCCCGTCATTCTTCGGGATCCCGCCTCGTGAGTATCACGGCGCTTCGGTATGTTCAACATCTTGACATTCTGTTAGCCGGAAGGCAACGGCACAGAAAATAGTGCACTGTTGCTATGTAAACAATTATATTTGATATGGCCGCTGGCCACACGTGTTGATGTATAATTTGCGTTGAGTGTTCGTTTTTTACAATGCAGATAAAGGTTTTATCACTGCTTTCATGTAAATAAATTTTTTATGAAGCAATCGGCTGAATAACATTGCAACATTTAGATGATAACTTTGGTTTTGAATGCAAATTTGTTTTGGCGGTTTTGGTGGGAATCTAAAGCGTAATGACGTAACCAATAATTATTATATGGAAACCTGCGTATTACATTCGAGTAAAGCTGCGAAGCAGTGTACGAGTGCGGTACATATTTATTTGTTTATTAGGGAGTATTCATAGAGTTTCCTGATAAAATAATGTATTCATACTGAGGTAAATAATATGGTGATTCCCGTCAAACGTGGGCGCTCCTTAATTTATAAGAGCTTCACCTCTTCTTCATCTAAAACTAAATAAAGTGCGAGCACATGGGCATCTTGGTGTGATAATCATCTGTCAATGATCTGATCATACGCCCCACCAATATATACAGAGCCTTCAGCCATTTATTGCTTATTGGAGCTGCGATCCCTGCAGCAAAAGTACAGAGCCTTCAGCCATTTATTGCTTATTGGCGCTGCGATCCCTGCAGCAAAAAAGGGGTGTCATTAAGAGGCGGAAGGCGGGGATTCCCCCCCCCCCCCCCTTCGACTAGTATGCCCAGTTACAATGATTACGTTTAATCGTATTTTATACAAGTATAACCCTTCCTGTGTAATACATCTGTATATATATCCATTATCAAAGGACAATGTTTTAGGATAGTTTTAAAGGATTAATATATACAACTTCCAAAATTATTATTTTTTCTAAAAAAACAACAAGAAGGTTGATTAAGAAAGATCAAGATATAAGCAAAGGTATGCTATTTCTGATTAATAAGCTAAGCTTTCCATGTCCCAGAATGAAAACATTAAGTTTATTTGCTACAGTTTGATACTGGAAAATTCAACTAAGTAAATTATCTCTGTACTCCAGTTCCACAGATAGCAAGGTATTGACTCCATATGGTTTCAAACTTATTATTCATTTTTAAGTTTTTATATGCGATTAGTTTCTCAACTTTGTACAAAGATATTATATACGTTTTAAAAAGGTTAAGCTGTGGAATTTGCATCTTGTTTCGAAAATGTAAAGTTTTGCTTGCATGATGATTTTGCTCAAAACTGTATCAAATTTACTATTTCCAAATAAAACATCTGTTTCTGTTAAAGTTACGAATGCTGTATTGCATTTTTCTGTAATATAAGTTTGAAGTTTTGACCAGAATTATTTTACTGTTCCACAGTTCCAAAACAGATGTTGGATAGTCTCAGGTGTATTATTGCAAAAGCTGCACATATCGTTATTAATAATATTCATTTTTAGATAAAAGGTAATTTGTTTCAAGTATCCTCGAGCAACATTTTAAGTGGTGTATGTTTTTTAAAGTAGTTTTTTCTAAAGTTTATTGTCGAGTTGAGGACCTTTAACATTCGTGACTTGTATTTGTCTTAAATATTGTTTTGTTGTACCCTTAACGGTTTGTTTTCTTGTTGCGCTGGCTTCATCCAAGTCATTAAGTACTTGCTTTGTGGCTTTCTAGCATACACATATACATATATCTTTATGTGTTTATATACATGTTGTCCTATTAATGCTGCCCTGTTTATTAGAGATTATGACCTGGACGGGATTTTTTATTGATTTATTGGAATGACAATAGGGTAAGAGTGAGATTTGGTGCAGCTAAGACCTGGTTTAAACCCCTAGCGGCCTTTTTCGAAACTGACCGTAACAAGGCTGTAGTCCTAGCGTCAACCCTTTGATGTTTGTGATGTCATATCTTGTCTTTTAATCATCTTTGTAGTTGTTGTTTGTTTCTGTGCGTGTTTTTGGCTGACTGTGGTCCCTGAACGCTGCATTTCCTGTTCGACTTTTATATCCGTTTCCACTGTGTATAATAAAAAGGCTAGCCCACTAAAGCTACCGTTACCGTACATTTTGAAAAACCGTTGGTCTCCCACTGAGCATTCGTAGGTTGAACCCTTGTTGCCAATCCTTTAATGTGTGTGGTGTTGCATACATTGCTTCTAGCTATACTTGTAGGTGTTGTTGGTTTTCAATGCGTGTTTTGAATGATTGATTTCCTATTCGACTTTTGTGTTTACGTTGATAAGTACATGAGTTAGTACAACCTTCGGTTTCCCTGGAATCTTTCTACATACACAAAGAAACAGCAAGTGCTTTGATGCAGTTGTGGAGTTATGTAATAAACTTAAATCTAAATACATGGAGGTATTCATTACACATTATTCAATTCAAAAGTAGTATTTTATTTAAAGAAAAGAAGCATCTATAGCTCTTAAAATATTAACAAATGTCACACAACAGTCCGTACCACATCGAATGTATGCATATTAGTATGTGATGGATCTATGACTATCACACTGATTGATCACACGGTTTTTACGACTTAACGATTAACCGCATGCGTGCCATTGATAATATAAACAGTATCTAGTTAAATTGATACAATTTTATCTGACTGGTTAATTATTCTGGCATTTGTTACCTGAAGGATGAAATTACACATTATACAGTTGTTATCTTTCCGCTTCAAAAGATGGGATGGTTACTACATACAGTAAAATGTACGTAGTTTGTCAATTTAATGTGATTTCAAACGAACGACAGGAACTAAAAGAAAAGTATTCAATGGCGAAGTAAAAGTAAATTAAAAGGCGAGGTCTATTCACTTGCCTGATGACCTTGGTAAAACAATACAAAATAAAATACACTCCTTAATTAACTGAGTCATACATAACTTCATCAAAAATCTCACTGACAACTCAAGACAAGATAACCGCAACATCCGCAACGATTGTTTTGGGGTAAGACGCTCTAAACATATAGGTATGTTATCTAAATTCACACGGAGTAAACAGCTTCAAAAACATTGACAAGCACATTTTAATACAAACGTGATATAACCCTTTCTCAAGGGGCGGCGTTTTACTATTTCTTCAGTATTTTACTGATATGAAGAAATCGAACACGTGTGCCACCTATCATGTGCTTATTTTAACAAAAACAATCTAACTATACAGTTTATAGACAGTGTTTGTAATCCTTCATAAATAAAGAAGCAGATTTTTTTTTTTAAAGTTTATGAAAAGGATCGTAACTCTGAGCTAGGTTAGGTTGTAGGTTAAAGTTTCAAGACAAAAAAGGGCCATAACTCTGTCAAAATGAAAGTCAGAGTTACTGAACGTGTCAGCGGAAGAATTGTATACAGTTGTATGACCATAAGTTAATATATATCAATGGTTATTGCAACATTACATAATGTAAGGTCGACCCTAAATACACTTTATATCATGCTTTGGCCACCAATATGTCCAATGGTTCCGGAGTTAAGGGTCTGCCCTATACATATGAATATCTCTAAAGGTCTCACTCCATTTGACAATGCGCCATTCGGACAAGAAAGTTTCCAAGGTAACTTTTACTTTGTTTTTTAAATAAACAACACAGTTATTTGCTCACACAAAAGGTAAACAATCGGGAACGTGTGTGTGTGTGTAATTCTAAGGTTTATAGTCCGTCCGCCAACGAACACGTCAGGGTATACCTGACGCGATGGGCACAATAGAGTCTGGACTTTTACAATCGGGAATTCCCAAAGCAGTGCATTGGATAGCACTAATCAAGTATTTAAAAAAATCATTTTTTTTAAATACTTGATTAGTGCTATCCAATGCACTGCTTTGGGAATTCACTATAGAGTTTAGACCAGAATTCCTACTCGTCTTCAGCATCCAAGCAATCTGTCACATTTTGCTGAGAGTATCGGCTAGTTGTGCACATCTAATTTCAGACCGTGTTCATCCCACCTGCAACAACAATAAATATATGTGAGCACTTATTAAACATATTTAGAACCAAAGAACACAATACTACTTTGCGTGCGTGGCGCAATAATTACCCCACCGTGGGTTCAAGGGAGTTAATTGTGTAGTTAGACATTCAAGGAGACTTCATGTGTGTACTCGTCTTTATAATCTGTGTAGTGAGCTCTAAATACAACTTTGGATCCCCGGCCCAGGGTCGTTTTTGATCCGAAGACTTCGTATGTGCACGCATGATAGTCTAGAATATTAGGATAATTTATGTCAAATATGTTCAATGGTTCTTGACAACAGATTCACCTGCATTTTATAATAAACAAATATGGTACGCCAGGCGGGGCCAATCTTCACCCAAGATATACTTGATAGTCCAGACATATTGAACAAATTGTCGAAATACGTACAATGGTTTGTGAGAAGAAACTGTGTTTAGAGTGTTCCATATAGTCTATTTATACAAACATGAAACACCCAGGTGGGTCTTCTTTTGAGCAAACTTATTTGATCAAACGTAATAGACTAGGATATACCTAGTAACGATCGAAATAGTTTTAAAGTTTGTTTTATTTTAGTTACGGCGACTATTTTAGATGACATGTTGAGCTCACGTTTACAAACTCGTAAGAAATTTACCTCAGAATTATTCATGTGAAGCTTGGTCAAATTGTGAAAGCAGTTTCTGAGATGATGTTTACAGCAAAAGTTAATATCCGCCCCAATAACCCCCTATACATCTCTATATGAAACATTTGAACTCCCAAACAATATCTTTCTTCACACCGTGAACATTATTTGAACATAGTTTAAGATCAAGCGTCCATCGATCTATTCTTGAAAAGTTCTGTTTAGGTTTCGGCTAATTGTAATAAAGACGCCATATTGGATGTTGCCTTGATCTTAATTTTACCAGACTTACACACATGAGAACAATATCATTGATCTACATTGAACAAAGGTTGCTAAAAAGAAGCAATTTTAACAAAAGTTAACGACAGAATGGAATGACGGAAAACAACAGTAACAATAGGTTACGTTAAGAGTTATTGTTCGTGCACCTTTTTTAGACAAAGGCTTTTCAATATTTTCAGGCAAATTTATCTTAAACTAAATTATATCAGTGAAACAGACATTTTCAGTGCTAAACAAATATCTAAAAAATACATGTCCACGTGCTAAATTTGTTTTTGATAGGGCATTATCAATGCAAACTTCTAATGCATGAAACAATAACAAAAATATAAAAACGGTTTTACTACGATGTTTGTCTGCAATTTTGTCTTGTCGTGCCCTCAATGGTTTATTCTCTTGTTGCTCTGGCTTCTGCCAAGTCATTGAGTACTTTCCTTGTGTTTTTCTAGTCTATTGCTTTTTTGCATTTATTTATACCGACGAGCATTTTTGTGTTTTACTTATATTGCCTACTAATGCTGCCTTGTTGGTTAGAGAATAGTTCATGGCGGGGATTTCTTTATGTACACTGTCCCGTTTTATTTGGATGACCGTAGGGTAAGTGTGAGGTTTGGTGCACTTTAGAACCTGGTTTAAACCCACCCAGCGGCCTTTCTTGCCACTGACCCCCGTTCCAAGGCGGTAGCCCTATCGTCAACCCTTTTTGTGTTTGTGACGTTATATGCCTTTATTCCTTATACACATTGCCATTCATGTTTTTCTTTTTGTGTGTTTTGGGTGTATTGTGTTCTGTGAAAGCTGCATTTCCAGTTCGACTTTCATACCGTTACCATAAAGTTCGTAAAACCTTTACAAAATGTTATTATCGTAACCCTGATCTTTTTCCTAAATATAAAAGTAATTTAAGAACTCTTCTGCGACAAGGATTACACAACCTGACTTCTATGGTGATGTGATTTACAAACTGAGTAAGATACTTGGTCATGATCACTTTCATACTATCTTTGCTAAACTTGTTAGAAGGTTTATCAAAGAGGTTATGACCCTCTCATTTTGCAACAAACTGCATGCTTGGTGGTGGATCCATTTACATTCGCCACTATGCTTTCCTCTTTAATTTAACGGACAGGCTGTGGACCCTATGATGGCGTCTACCTAAAGCACAAAAGGACGGTGACGTTTTGTGTTTGTTTATAATCTTGTCTTGTCGTGCCCTCAATGGTTTGTTCCCTTGTCTTTCTGGCTTCTGCCAAGTCATTGAGTACCTTCTTTGCGGCTTTCTATGCTATTTTGCTTGTATTTTTATATACACACGAGCATTTTTGTGTTTTACATAATTATATTGCCTACTAATGCTACCTTGTTGGTAGAAAATAGTTCATGGCGGGGATTTCTTTATTTACACTGGTCCGTTTTATTGGGATGAACGTAGGGTAAGTGTGAGGTTTGATGCACCCTAGAACCGGTTTAAACTCCCAGCGGCCTTGTTTTGCCAGTAACCGTTCCAAGGCTGTAGCCCTATTGGCAACCTTTTTTGTGTTTGTGACGTTATATGACTTTATTCTTTGTTAAAATTGCCATTTATGTTTGTCCTTTTGCGTGTTGTTGGGTTTACTGTGTTCTGTGAAAGTTGTATTTCCTGTTAAACTGTTATATTTATTTTTATACTTATTTTTAATGTGTTGGTAAATTAAGACATCTTGAAAGTTGTATAGCAATCTATTGGGGCTTACTGAAGTTATTTGTGAATTCTTATCTTTCTGCTGTCCCACCAACAAGGAGTTAACATGGCATTTTGGCTGTAAACTATTTATTTCTCAACTGATTTTTGTTCAAAGTATAAGATAAGTTATTTACCACTGAAAACACCAGTTCTAATAATATATGATTTATATACGTATTGTTAAAATTACTCATGTAGTTAACATTTCTCATGTTATTGCTGAAAAACCTTTGGTTAAATCAAACGCTCCGAACAATAGACCCATGACACACTGTGTAAAAGGGTTTAAATATGCGGGTAGGGCTACTATAACATGTTAACCACAATGACGTCATCAACAATGATATGTATACACGTCTGTGTATATAATGCTGTGTAGCATATACAAAATCAGACTTTAAACAATTAAAAACAAACGAATAAAGAAATATCTAGTTGAAACTATTTATGTAAATATTGTTTACACTGTTTATTTATACATACATGCCAATCACGGAAGATCGCATCTGTGGGGATAATCATTGATCTGTTAAAACAAAACAATACGAATGGAATGCAGAAACAACTTATAAATTAGTCAGATTAGTATATATTGAGGCAGGGCAAAGTAAAACAAAGATGACAATATAGATAACAATAATAAGTCACCATTTAGCCCCAAGAGAATAATATTGCGTATTGTATCAGTATACGAATATACTTTTAACAAATAGGTAGTGAAACTGTCAAAACATTGATATAAACTTTTATACAAACATATATATATTTTGTTTATTGAACTAATTAAACGGGAAATATATAAATAAAAACACGTTATACCTAAATAATTTATATGCATTAACTGATTAAAAGAAACAGTAGAAATGGTTATAATAGAAGTGTTGATATTGATTATTATGGTGTTGGATGAAACAAATGGTATGTTAATATGTTTTACTTTCTTGAGAGAACTGGATATAATTGCACTTGGCATTAAGTCCGAATTTTATATATATATTACATATATTTTTTCAATTGAAACATTTGCATAAAAAACATATGAAACAAAAAAAACACATGTTAATATGTAAAACACGTCAAAGCAGGATATTCTGCGAGCAACGTAGCTAAAACATGGACTACAAATCAGTAGTGTTATTATTTACTGGTCCTTTGGGATCATCATGCCCATTCTGTGTCGCTTTAAAGTAGAATATCGCTTAAGCCGGTGCTAGGAGGCGTGAGAGGTGTTGCATCTTATAATTAGCTCTAATGAACAGACTCAATAAAACCGAGTCTGCTACTTGTCTCTCTTGTTTATGTTTGTTGCTTCAAAGAAATCCCCTTTTCAGTATTTATAGACCTTGAATACAACATACGATTATTCATAAATATATTGTTTAACCCTTAAAATAGACTGCGATCGATCATTCGTCACTCGCGCAAAAACACGGATATGCATCTGAGAAAAAAACAAAAACTTGAATTGAATCAACTGTAATATATTGTACTTGCTTTCAGGAAACTCCGATTACTACTATATCAGTGAAACTCCCGAGACATGGACTGCAGCAAGCATTAATTGTAAGCTGGCCACACCAGAACTGACATACTCTGGTAACGACATTTTCGTGAACACGTCATCTCTTGGACTAGAGATAGGCGAACATATGTGGATTGGTTACATGCAGGCGTACGACATTTTCCAATACATAGGTACGGTTATTTACGTTTTCTATAACATTCAGATATAAACCTTAGTTTTTTGTGTTAATATATTACTATGGTTATTTACTTTTTACTTCTCGTGAATATTGTTTAGACCATTATTAGAACTCTAGAGACCCGTAATATGATATTGCTGTTACCACCTATACAATGTAGAAAGTATTTGCCATGAACGTCCCTATCCTAAAACACAACAAAACGTTGTGCGTTATACGCTTTAATATTATATCTGAATTAAATAATTAGCATTACTTTTAACATTTGCATTTCCTGTGGTAACATGTATTATTTTTAATGCTATTCACGCAGCAGTCATCGACGTAACGTATTGTGTCAATGCTATTCACACATCAGTTACCAGCCGAAAGTATTGTATCATTGCTATTTACACATCAATTACCAGCTGAACGTTTTGTGTCAATGCTATTTATACATCTCTTACCAGCTGAGCGTTTTGCGTCATTGCTATTCACACATCAGTTACTAGCTCAACGTATTATATCAATGATATTCACACACCAATGACCTGCTCAACTTATTGTGTCAATACTATTCACAAATCAATTACCAGTTCAACGTATTATGCCAATGATATTCACACATCAAAGACCAGCTCAACTTATTGTGTCAATGCTATTCACACATCACTCACCATTATTACTTATACTATTACGTATTTTGTTATTTGTTTTGTATTTTGTATTATAATATTACGTATTTTGTTAATGATATTCACACGTCACTCACCAGCTCAACGTATTGTGTAGGTGGTATCCACGCATTAATCACCAGCTTTACGTATTTCGTCAATGATATTCACACGTCAATCACCAGCTCAACGTATTGTGTCGGTGGTATCCACGTATTAATCACCAGCGTAAGGTATCAATGATAGTCACATAGTAATCACCAGCTCATCGTATTATGTCGGTGGTATTCATGCATCAATCAGCAGCGTAACGAATTTTGTTAATGACATTCACCCTTCAATCACGGGCTCAATGCTATTCATGGATCATTCACCAGCATTAGGTTATATGTCAATGATATTCACGCAGTAATCACCAGCATTACGTATGTTGTCAATGCTATACACGGATCATTCACCAGCGTGACGTATCGTGTCAATGCAATTCACGCTTCTGTCACGGGCGAAACGTATTTTGTCAATGCTATGCACGGATCAATCACCGTTATATGTCAATGTTATTCATGCAGCAATCATTAGCGTTATGTATTGTAGCAATGCTATGTACGGATCAATCAACAGTATAACGTTATATATCAGTTATTCACGCAGCAATCACTAACGTTATGTATTGTGTCAATGCTATGTACGGATCAATCACCAACATTTCATATTGTGTCATTGCTATTCAGTTTATTGAATAAATACTTGTTTGCGAAATAACCTAAATAAATTATACTATGTTTGCGAAATAACATAAATAGATTATTCTACCTTTTGCGAAATGACGGAAATAAATCTTTCTATGTTTAGCGAAATAACCTAAATAAATCATTCTATGTTGTATAATGTGGACCCTAAATGTAGCGATAGACTCAAGCATATGACATGAGATTAAACAGCTGAAAGTCAATATTAAATTTTAAGAAAATGGCGTATTCATAGCCTATTTTTTATTTAGAACTAATATATTGTCTTCACATCCTCTTTGGTCTTATGTTATTTGTGTTACATTTTGCAGGCTGCGTTGAGACCAACTTCGTATTGCGTTCAGTCAAGTTTGACAAATATAATTTAAGGCAAGACCCTGGACTATGTTACTCTGCCTGCGGTCGGCAAGGATATATTGGACTATCGGTAATCACTAATAACTGACACGTTTATAAATGTTTGAAATCATAGTTTTCTAAACATATAACTTAGGCGGCAATTAAATGCTATTATACTCATTTAAAATCTACTGTATTTTTATTTTGAATCTCAGTAAACATATACATTATAAATAAGCTTTATAAGTAAGTTAAATCACTGTTCCCTAACCTAACAAAGTACGAAACATAGGTCCAATGATGTAAACAGAGAAATTTGGAAATCGCCAAAACAAGATAAATACGTAAATACATACTGATAAGGGAGATCCTTAGGAAGCAACAGTTTTCTTTTTTGTGTTTTTTATATCTGCACTTAATAATAGTGTTATCCCTTTGTGTGATACAGAGTAACACGAGTGAATGTTACTGCCTTAGCGATTCGTTTACTATACCCGAGGATCACCCCGAGACTGAGTGTACGGACAAATGTCGAAATCCTTTAGACACAGCTTGTGGTGGTGTTGGACATCTTTCGCTTTACAAAGCAGGTATGAAACACATTTCACTCTCACATTAACTAACCTAAATGAGCATGCCTATTATTAAGTTGTGTTAATTTTAAGGACTGTTTAAATTAGTACCATTATGAGTATGACATTGATCTAATTACTTATAACAGAATGTATTGTTCAGTATGTATACTGATTTTTAAGACCATATAAGAATAGTTAACTTGCAGGTTTGATTTATTCTGATCTTTGGGATCGCTGAGCCCGAGATTTACAGATATCGGTGGTACATTCTCAAATACTTTTGGTTTCCTACTTGGATTTCGAATAGGTGGTTTCACTACTCCAGCCTTTAAATAATGAGTATTGTTTAATCACCCTTATTTAAAGTTATGTAACACACGCTGTTTCGAATATCTGTTAATATTATTGCTGCAAATATATATTATAACATTTCGATTTATATGTACATATATATATATATAAAATGTTCAATAGTCCCCGTGTTGGTAAATATAAAATTATATAAAATAAAAATCAAGAAATTATTTTAAAGTGACTTTTCTATTCTATTTCGCTAGTACTTTTATTACTTATGTAAGTAGATCTTCAGGCGGTAGCATACATTTCCGCTAGTACTTCCACTACATATAAAAGTAGATCTTCAGGCGGTAGCATACATTTCCGCTAGTACTTCCACTACTTATTTAAGTAGATCTTCAGGCGGTAGCATACATTTCCGCTAGTAATTCCACTATTATTTAAGTAGATCTTCAGGCGGTAGCATACATTTCCGCTAGTACTTCCACTACTTATTTAAGTAGATCTTCAGGAGGTAGCATAAATTTATGCTAACGCCTGAAGATCTGCTTAAATAAGTAGCGAAAGTACTAGCGGAATCGAATAGAAAAGCCACTTTAAAAGAATTTCTTGAGTTTTATTTTATATATAATATATATATATATAAAAATAAAGACTCTATGTTAAATTGTTTAACTCCGCCAAGATTTCGGACTTACGTCCTTCATCAGGGCTAATTTACTACTCAATGTATACAAGTAAAACGGACCTGACGTCGTAGTGGGCACGTCATAACGTCGAGTGAAATGGCGCGCTATTCCTTCTGAGTGACGCCATATGGCCGGTATGTTCGCAGCTTACTCTTCCATAACCGCTCAATGGTTTTCCGGTATTGCTCGTCCCCATATAGTTTCTCCAAACCCATCACTCTAAAATCACTGACACTGTGTCCATCTGTGTAAAAGTGTGCTGCCACCGGATCGGTGTACTGTGTCCGTATTCGGGATAGGTTCAGCAAATGTTTCTGATACAGGGTATCGCCCGTCTCTCCCACATAGATGTATCCCTGGCAACACCTACAGTACACTGCATACACTACATTGGTTGATTTGCAGGTGGTCAAGTTCCTTACTTTGTATGTATTCCCGTTTATATCGGTGAACGTGTCAGACTCCATGATGTACGGGCATATGCAACATCGCTTCGCTCCACATGGGCGGCACGTGTTGGACTCCTTAAATAAACTGCCTATTGTGCTTCTTGTGTACCAGTATGTCTTGCAAGTTACTGGCCCTTCGAAACGCTGTTATTGGTGGTTCCGATATATATATATATATAATGACCTTATTTTACTTTAAGAGTTTGTTTTGTTGGCGCTCTCATATATATCCTGCAATCTCCGTTAACGTTCAACGACTTTGGCGTTGTTTGGTTGCTTATCTAGCACGACGGTTTTCTTGGTTCCTCGTGGTTATGTCCATATCATCCATGTGATTTATAATAAAGCAGCTAAGTTTTGTTCGCTTTTATCTTAAAATACATGTTGGTACTTATCACATTTTCTTTAGAATGACTGAAAGTCAAAATAACAGTTGAGTGTTTGTGCTTTAAACTGGACAAAGTGACATGATACTTTGGAGTGACAACACTTTCTCTGGAAAGAGTGGAATGGTACTCTGTACTATGCAGTGATCACCCTTGACGGATACTGTTTTAACTTTGCAGTGACAACGCCTCCTTTGAATCAGGTGACAGACAATCACGCCGCAAACCAAAATGGCGAGTGCATCGTATATGAGCATGACATTAAACGATTTTTCTGGACGAAATGTTCATCATCGTACGAAACAATATGCCAGAAAGGTAAGTACGATATTGAAGCACTATATGACTTATTGGTCATTACACGCCTACATTATCCTAAATGCTCAAGATATGAATGGATGCTCAATATATTGATAAACATATGTAGTGCACAATACCCTTATATTTTTACGCAAATTTTGACATAAAGACAAGCTTATTGCTACTATTCAACAACAAATTTGATATAGACAAACTACATTTATTGGCCTATAACAATATTAAAGCGTTGTTTACTTACTGCAAATTGGGCGATTACACCATGTGGACTTGCAAAGAAATTTATGATGCACTAATGTTTCTGTTAGATAATATCTTCGTCAGGTATGGAACTACCATTTTATAGATATATTGTTGGTATCTCAATGGGTACTGGATGTGTACCTCTTGTAGCATATTTGGTTTTGTGTTGCTGTGGAAGAGAGTTCTTGTTGAGTCTTTCACCAGATACTCGGGCAGATATAATTGAACCCTTTTGTTGACACCTCTCGGTATCTGGATGACATATTGAACATTGACAACGTTTTCTACTATGGTTCATACCAGAGATCTAAGAAATAAAGATTGGTCATTTACTCAAATCTCACATAATCTTGTATGTCACAAGGTAAACTGAAAAATATCTTTTAGCTTTTTCTTTTTTTTATCTTCCTATCTTTAAGGCAGAAATATTATAATAATATTAATACACAAGTAATATTTATAGCATACTTTGCGATTTATACTGCTTCTCGAGGGCCGTAGTATAAATCGCATACAAGAAAATATGCTATAAATGTTTTGTACCTTAGCCATTTATCCAAATACGCGCGTGCAAGTTTTAGAGCGTTGCAGTTTTCAGTAAAAAGAAAAGCTCCATCCAATCAAGAAATAGCATTATTACGGCATGAGCATGACCCATGTTTTGATTATTGCAGTCAATCGCCTTTGTATATTATTGGGCAAATGCTATGTCAATGAGTGCTGTTTTGGTAACAGTTTGTCGTTTTGATTAACAGGTTGTGTTTAAACATTATAACTGCCGAATCTGTCATTTATAGCACGGCTGAAATATACCGGCAATTATAGCACGGTTTAGGCTCAGACCTTGAGGTTTATGAAAATCATATCATAAGCAAGAAAAAAGGAAAACCATTATAGCTATGGTACAAGGGAGTATTATTCTCTTTAATTTGAGTAATAATTTAAGGACTCGACTGCTACAAAGACTACCGTAACCTGACTATTAAGGTGACGTGACTGACAAACTGCATAAGTTCCTTGATACTGATCACTTTCATATAATCTTTATTAAACTTGTTAAACACTTGATCAAAATGAGTATGACCCTATCATTGTGCAACGCACTGCATGTTTAGTGTTTGACCAATTTACAGTTCGCCACTACACTTAGCCTCGGTCACCCGGCCAGCTTCTGGTATCTTCGTTACGCTCTGCTACAAGGGTCCAGAACCAGGGCCTGGGGGAAAATAGGACGTTTGAAATCGCCCTAACGTTTTGGGCGATTTTGGCGAGATTTTTAGAGATTCAGCGAGACTTTCAAAAAACATATTTTTAAGTTAATTTAATAATCATTTCTTATTTTTAACTGATAAAAAGCAGCAAGTGACGTTAAAAAGTTAAACTGATTCATCAACAATTGACGTTTTACGTTTATTTACAACATGTCGACTTTATGCTCGTGAAAAAAACGCGGGAATAAATTGTGTTAATTGCTAGTGGGAGCTTTAATTGGCCTAATCTGCCCAGACCGATATCTGCAAGTAAGACATATGCATGATACGGTCTGGTTGGCCGAGATTACACTTAGCTTTCCTCTTTGATTCTGCTATGACCGGACATATTGTGGACCCTATGATACGTTTATCTAATAAATACAGATAAAGGTGATCCTTTGAGAGCAACAAATACAATTAAGAGAATAAAGCAGCAGACTCGGTTTTATTGAGTCTGTTCATGAAAAGTAATGAAAGAAGCAACACTTCTCACGCCCCCTAGCACCGGCTTAAGCGGTTTTCTACTTCAAAACCACCTATATTGGGCTTGTTAGTCCTAAAGGACCGATACAAACTAAAACTACTGATTCGTAGCACGGGGAGATTTTTTACAGCCGCCACACTGCACTAAACGAACGCTAGTGTGAATGTTAATACATACTGATGAAGATGATCCTTTGGGAGCAACAAACACAATTAAGAGAATAAAGCAGCAGACTCGTTTTATTGAGTCTGTTCATGAGAAGTAATGACAGAAGCAACACTTCTCACGCCCCCTAGCACCGGCTTAAGCGGTAAAAGTCATAAAAGGACGGACAAGTTCTTTTTGTGAATGCTACATTTCTTTTTCGACTGTTGCTTAATTACACTGCATAATTATAATACATTGAGCTACTAACAGTGTGATATACAATTTACTAATTATTGTACAGAGTCAACTATGCATCACTCGTAATGTATTGAAATGATTTTAGTAGGTGTGCTATGCTTATGTATTTTGAAAGACAAACGAGAAAAACATAATGTATACAACGAACTTCAATTTAATCAATACGCAAAAACATGTTAAAATATACATTTTGCCTTCTAGGTAAATGTCAGATATTTTACGCTACAATTATTTAGGAATACATTTACTACTTTGCTCATTCTGATTGGACGAATAAAGTAACAAAAAGAGAGAAAAGGATGTATCAACATTCCGATTTGTAGTAAGGGTATACGTGTCACATTATTATGAACAGAACAAAACAGAACATATATTTTATTTCGACTTATACATATAGTATCTTGTCAACAAAATATAATAAATACAGTTCAGTTAAACACATGACAGGCATGCATGCACGCACTCCAACAGGCACAAACACTCACACAAACCTCTCTCACACACGCACGCACACACGCACGCATTCCCTCTCACACAATAGTATAAACAGTATAACTTGTTGAAACCATGAAACATTACATAGTTCCTGGGGATAAGCTTTACATATACGTACACGTATAATTGAATGTGTCACGTACACTTAATGCTTCTTTTACAAACTTACCTATATCATGAATCTCTTTATGTTTCATACTTTGCATCAATTCAATAAATTTAATAACACTAGGATTTTCATAATAATAAATGTAGATATAAAAATCGAACAGGAAAGGTAGCATTCAATGACGACAGTCAACCTTAAACACACACAGAAACAAAGAACAACTTTAAAGATGAATAAAGGCAAGATAAGACACCACAAACATAAAGGGTTGACAAGCCGGTGGGGGTTTAAACCAGGTTCTAGTGTGCACCGAAGCTTACTCTTACCCTATTGTCATCCCAGTAAACGGGACAGTGTTAATAAAGATATCCCAGCCAGGTAATAATGTCTAACAAACAAGGCAGCATTAATAGGCTATACAAATAAAACATATAAATGATCATGTATATATAATATGAATTAGAAAGCCACATAGTAAAGTACTCAATGACTTGGCAGAAGCTAGAGCAACAAGAGAACAAACCGTTAAGGGTACGACAAGACTATATACTGAAATGAAAATGAAACGCATAATCAAAAACCTGTCTATTCTACACTATTATACACACCTAATTCCACGTAATATTCATGATATATATCAACGTGATTTGTATAAAAAGAGGCTACAACTAATTAGAGAATGACAACTCTGTCACGTAGTAGACCTTTTAATCAAAGTATACTGTTACATGAAATTCATAAATGTTGAAGTTTCGCTTGAAAAAATCAAGCAATTACAGTATTGCGTTTAATGTTAAGATATTGCAACGTTGCTTGAAAATGCTCAGTGTGTTGATAATGAAACTTTAAAGGGGTAACCATTGGTGTGCTTGGTGCTGTTTATACCTTCGTTCCGAAAGGACAGGCCTAATGACGCCCTGTACCATTCGATTAGCAGTAGCATATTAAACATACACTATATTGCGGAAATACCCATTATTCGTTTCTTTTTCTTTTCAGTATATTAAAAACAAACAACGAACAATACCGTCCTATAAGGATTTAGCTATTATAGTCCTCAATACGACTACAAGCTCTAGAGAAACGAATAAGTTGAGAAACACAGACCTCATAAGAAGTAGCTCGGAACACATCCCCATCTAAATGAGGATAATTAACAATATCAAAATTAAATTCATCTCTCTTGTCATAGATTTTACAAATTATTTCTACATTTTCAATAGAGAGATGATAATCAAGGAAAGAATCTCGACAGTATCAGAAATGTTAGCTTTGTTGAGTTGAAATTCATTAGGATAAATATTATTAACCATAGTAGAAAAAGAAAGATTGTCAATGTTCAATATGTCTTCCAAATACCGATATGTAATATTAAATGCTTCAATTACATCTGCCTGAGTCTCGGATGAAAGGCTTTGGGTATTGTTTAACCACTCATAGGATATGTTGTCTGCTTTTTTCTTTAAAGTCTTTTGTCTGTTACTTGTGATATGCAGGCTTCATAACCGCTGCTCCCCAACTAAATTTCATTTTGTTTATTTCGTTAGATACTTGGACCATACACCGCTAGACATGGGGTAAGAAAATCTCTGTGTCCACCGCCATCTGCATGCCATCTTCGGGATGGTTAAAATTATGCACTATTGATTTTATGAATATTGAGTTCTGCTCAACCCGGGGCTAGAGAGCGTGAGCGGTAGCTAGCATATTTCAATACCGTCCATGAACAGTCTCAGTCAAACCGAGACTGCAATATTTTGTATGTGTCGTGTTCGGCCGTTTCCAAAGGTCCTTTATCATACTCTTTCAACAAGAAATCTCTTACATAGCAATACAAGAACAAATCTGTGACAAAAGGTGCGCAGTTCGTACCCAGTATGTCTATAAACGGTAGTTCCATACCTGACGAAAATTTTATCTAATAGGAAAATGAGTGCTTCGCAAACATTTTGGAAAGTCCACATAGTGTAATTGTCTAAACTGCCGTTAGTAATAAAACGCGTTAATATTACTACAGGCCAAAAACTGTAGATTTTCTCTAGCGAAATGTTTTTTTTTTGAATAAGAGCAATAAGATTGTCTTTGATAAGGTGATGTGGTAAGGTTGTATATAGTGTTGAGAAATTTATCCCAGAGTTTTCATAAGTTTTAGCACACTATCGTGAAAAATGAACCACAGCGTCCAAACCCAATGACATCGTAGGTCCGCACTGTACTACAAACACGGAGCAATATTTAATTAATTATACAATTAAACAGAGAAAATACAACAGAAAGTGTGGTGATGACAGGGTTACCGACTTGGAGCGATCGGTAGGCAATAAGTATAGGTTAGCTCGAAATCGATTTTATGTGTACCAAATCCTCGCTATTATCCTGTCTTCAGGGCCCAAAAAGACAAGACAGTGTATACAAAACTATATCCCATCAAAAGGAATTCTCTAACAATAAAGTCCACATCAAGAGAAACTAACAAAGAAACACTAAGATGTTGTTGCACGCTATATAAAATACAAAATAGGATACATCTCCTCAGGACATAGCCAGAATTGTATTGAACAACCACAGTAGTGGCGGACAAAGATAAAACCAATCTATGCCAGCCTTTGTTGCCACTGACCGTTCCAAGGCGGTAGCCCTATTGTCAACTCTTTTGTGTTTGTGATGTCGTTTGCATTTTTTATTACTTTTGCCATCTCGTTTGTCTGTTTGCGTGTTTGTTTTTGTGTTTTGTGGTTGACTGTCGTCCTTGAATGCTGCTGTCCCTGTCCGATATTTATATCTTTCTTTGTGATATTCCTACTCGCAGAAGTGTTTTAAGGTTGATGATGTACTTCTCCGGTAGGTTTTCATTGCGGCGGTAGAATTTTGAGAAATATCTACTTTGTTTGTGATACCGAAAACCCAGCTGAAGAATTTTTCTTGTTATAACTTCATTTCGATTATTGAAATATATAACATCATTACAAGCTCTAGCAAAACGAATGAGCTGGGGGATATAAACCCCGTATGATGTAGCACGAGCTACATCCCCATCCATGTGTGGATAGTTCATGATGTTAAAGTTGAAGTCATCCCTCTTATCATAGCTTTTCGTATGTATAAAATGATTAGAAATTAAGAGATGTGGAGGAATGCCGCTGCAGTATCCGAACTGTTGGCTTTATTCAACGTGAACTCTGGTGGATAAATGTAAGGAACCATATGAGTAAAGAACGGATTATTAATCTTGAATATGTCATCTAGATACCGAGATATACTATTAAACGCAGCATTAACTTTACTCTGGCTAGCAGGTGACAAACTCAATATACACTCTCTTTCATAGCAGTATACAAACACATCTTCGACAAGTGGCGCACAGTTAGTATCCATAGGAATACCAAAACCTGGTGGTAAACAGTTTTACCGTACCTTATAAAAATGTTATCGAGAAGGAAATATAACGCTCTACAAATATCAGCACAAGTCCATAAATTATAATTATAAATACATAGTTATTAAAGAATGTAAATGCTATTATTAATTATCAGAGTTTGAAAAGAAAGCCCTGACATTAATACAAGCTAGAAAAGTTGCACTTTCTCTAGCAATTGTCTTCTGAATAAGCTGACGCAATTTATCTTTGATTAGATTATGTGGTAGAGTAGTATATCGTGTGGAAAAGTCGTAGGTGCTTTGAGAAGAGGCATGATATCTGCTTGCACCGTAGTTTATCAAGGACTTCCAAAGCGTTTTTGATTAACCAAAACTGATTGATTCCTGAGTTTTTCCGCAATACTTAATAACAGATTCTTTAAGCGCGGAAAGTCAGGAAGTTAATATTTTTGATATATTGGTCGTGGTACATGCAATTGAATTAACACTAAAACGTGTTTTGTATGGCATTTAGTGGAGTTTGAGTATCCAGTACATTGCAGATAGCCTCGTCTGCTTACTATTTACAGAAATCTTTATAGTCTCCATAAAGGTCGCATGCTGGGAAGCAATGTCCTCCAGCAAAGGTGTGGTTAGATAAGCAAAGTGCTCGCTTACTCTGCATTCAAAGCATTCACAATGTTATCGTCAGACAATAATTATATTGTTGGCAGCTTGTCTGCAGAAACTAGAACACATTTAGAATGCAGATTCTGAATACCCATCTTAAGGTGTCGTAAATGTGTATGATTATATGCGTCTTCGCGCTTACACCACTTAGTATAGAAATCCGTTAGAGAATCCGCAATTTCACTGCGACATGCATTAACATCAATATCTGATGGAAGGCGATAATTAGGGCCTTTGTCAATTAATTGCCAGATCCTCTTATCCTCAATAACATCAAGATTGCCAGTGAAAATATGACCGACAAGTTCATTTAGATTAACATATCTTCAAAAAATGCCGTTTATGGTCAGATCTATATGCGGACGCAAAATATATAAGAAAAAGACAGACTGACTACTTTGATAAGGATGGCGTGTCTACCCAAACTCTTATAAATAGTATAAAGGTCTGTACCAGTAAAGACTTTATTAAATTTTCGGTTAAGATTATGGTTCTTTCTGCGACCATGTGACCGTCGTTTACGTTTACGAATAGACATTATGCTACACGATCTATATCCGGGTTATTGGAAATGTTTCCTTCTGGATAAATGTTATCGTTTAGCCCAATGGATACGGAGTTTGTAATTACTTTATCCATTTGAGTTCAGCGATATGTCTAGCTTCACTTTGGTAGCAGTTTTATCAACTTCAATAAGTTCCACAGGCTGAATGCTAACATCATCTATGGAATGCCCCAAATCCCTAAAGTCTGTATAAAGAAAGTTTTTAAATCATTTCGACTGACGCAAATTATGCAAATGTTCACGAAAACGAACTTTCATGGATCGACCAGTTTGGCCTACATATTGTATAACACATTTAGGATGATGCCAAGTCAAAACATAAACGACATTACTTGACGATCAGTAACTGTCTGAAGGTATACTGACACTGAACTCTCTACCCTTGGTAGTGGATTTAATAGTGGATCTTTTGTAAGTATTTACATGTACTCACTTGCACTTAAGGATAGAGAGATATAAAGTACGTCTACTGTTTAACCTATTAATTTTAACTGGTGGTCGAACTTTATATCGATTTATTACAGAAGTTTTAAGGGGTGTTAATTTACAGAAGGCGTATTTTCAAATATAGAATTAGTGCCAGGAATATGAACGGTGGATGCCGAATGAAGATTAGGAGTGAAATTTAAGAGGAGAAAGAATGACTTTTGATGTTTTTAATAGCTGACTCATGTTATTTACAACTGTTTAAAGTACAGCGCAAAACTACGAAAAACAACGTCGAACGCGGCCATCTCTATGGATGGGAAAAATTAACAAGAATTTAAAAGTTTGGAGATGTCTGTGGTGATGCAGGCTCTGGAATTCGAAATAATTCGGATTTTATATAGATTTTATGTAATTTAGGAATCCAGTACATAGTTGGCAGCGTGAGAAATGTTGCTTATTTCATTACTTCTCATGAACAGACTCAATAAAACCGAGTCTGCTGCTTTATTCTCTTAATTGTGTTTGTTACTCTCAAAGGATCACCTTTATCAGTATTTATTGTTTGGATTTTCGTCTACCCCAGCCTTGAAAGTAGTGCACCGAGTGATATGTATGGAAACAACATCATCCTCAGTAGATTAAACTGGAGTATACAAATTAGTGCTTCCGAGAGATCAAACATTGACGTAATGTAGGCGTCAAGCAATAATTACATTATTAGCTGCTTTATCAGCATAAACTAAAACAAATTTATTATGAAATTCTTGAATTCCCGATTTTAAATTACGAAACGAAAACCTAGATCTCGGAGGAAGTAAAGAGGGGTTAGCATTATAAAGATTAATACGCGTATCTATAATTTAAACATTGTTATACTAAAATCCTCAATAGATTGGGCGATCTGAGCACGCCATGCAATAAAATCAATAGTTGAAGGTAATATATACTTAGGACCTTTAGCGAACAGATGCCGAAAACGTTTATCCACAATATCAAAATTAGGTGTGATGACAAGACCTGCTGGAGCATAACAAATTTTGATGTATTACACTCACATGCCTTAGGAGTGTAATTTCTATGCCTAGGTCAAAAATTCCCATTCTCCATAGATTGTTATGGAGAATGGGAGTTGACGCGTAATGCTGATGCATACCTGGCTTCAGTCTTAGAAAAAACAACAACATCGCACTGAAGAAATGAGCATTGGTGGACCCGTTGAGATACTCCGCATCACAGATTTCTCGATTCGATATACCGTCGAGGGGTTGCAACATAAATAGGTTTGCAACATACATATACATGTGCTTAACAAGGCCTAATATGAAGTTTTCAAATGTGTTCATAGAAAGGACAAATTAAAATAAAATGATATTTGTCTTTTATGTCTACATAATTACAAATAGTACAATATCGTTGATGTCTATCTATTCTTTTTTGTGCGTATTTGCCTGTTTCGACACTGAGGGAATGCAAAGATAGTCGTACCTTTGACTATGACAT